>JAUCBJ010006609.1:0-46346 GCA_032718475.1 Nemertoderma westbladi | reverse complement strand
TGGTAGAGACTATTTGGAAAGAAATTAAACTAGCAATGCCTACCTGTAATAATAATAGGCCTAATCATCAACATTTTTCATAGATGGATACTGGTATCTAACTAGTACACCGGTACACCCGTACACTCATACTCATTTCTGCATTTATAAAGTAGACCTAAATGTTACCGGTCTGTGTATGTCTATATTATATATAATTTAATTTAAAAACCGGACACATAAATAAAAAAAAAACTAACTAACTAACTAACTATGTTTTATATAGGACCGTTAACATAGAGTGAATGTTAGTAACCAGAGAATGTGGTGGATTTTATTTAGTTATACCTCAAACCACACCTATTGTATCAGCGAGAGTAACAGAGTGCGAGGGTATTTTATAGGGCCTATAGCGCTACCGACGCCTAACCACACCTATTGTATCAATGTGGTAGGTGGCTTTCAGTTGAGGAGTAGTCATTAGGCCTATATGCCTATCCGCGTGTTCTAAAGGTTAACCATAAAGCATATTGAGTCAACATTCGAAAAAGGGGGCCGCATAAAGTTAACTATTGCTGTATAGGCTTACCTATACAACAGTAGTAGCCCACAGTAATGTAGATTAGACCAATTAAAGTTGTAAACAGAAAATTGGAAGCATTCAAGTGTAATAGCCTAATCCTTAAAAATCGAAGAAACCATCAGGCTCTTGCTCTATCCAAGTATACAGTTACAAGAGTGCTACTGGGCCGGTACCAGTAGGCCTATTGTTAGGTGGGCCTTCTCTAATACTGCATTCACGAACCACACATGTCGAGTTAATTTAATTTTATTATTAGTAAGTATTGCTAAAGCGCGGTGGTTGCTGTCAGTCTAGAGGGGAGCCATTCTGCTATTCTACAGTTTAGCGTTGTCTGTATGTGTAGTAAAATCTGCTCGCTACTGGTAGTTAAACTCTGATACAACAGCCGGCTACCGGTAGGTACGGTGTGTTTGTGAGTGTAAACTTAAGCCCTACACCTTCAGTCAAACTGAGATATTAAAAAATAGATTTTAATGTTTTTATTATTTTTATTGACATTAAAACAATTATATTACCCCATCACATTACATGCTTAGAGTAAACCTACTGTACGAGTACATCTTCCACCGCAGTTATTTCTTTCTGTTTATCATCATCAGTGTTAGTTAAACGCTTTCTCGCGAAAAATCGTTTCAATTCAAACCCGCCGACACGTTTAGCAGAGCAGTACCGCAGACAGTTATCCCTTGTGTTTAAGTGAAATGCTCATTTATTTTCTAGTGCAATAAATTGATCGTGGAAGCGACAGGGGGTTAAATAATTGTAATATTGTCGATATTGATATATCCACAATTTCTCCATCGAATTTGGTGCGAGAACATCAAGTTGGGAAACTAATATTGCCTGCTTCATCAACCCAAATACATGAATATTTTTTTTATATTTTAAATGTCTCTTCATATATTTTTTAAAGTCATCTTGAGAAATGTCGCCGTAATCCCATGGTAAATGCGAACTCATGTCCCGTAAATTGTTTATGTGGGCTACATCTAATGCAGATAACTTAATATTAGGAGGGCCTTTAATTAAAAATGTCTTTACATTAGTTTTGGTGTAATTAGAATCGAATATAGCAAATTCTTTAAATACTACGGGATACTCCTTATTGTCTATCTTATAGTATTGAAAATCAACAAAAATAATATTATCCATTTTATCTGATAAACAAAAGCTAAATGATTAATTACAACGCTTGTTGGTTTATTTTATAATAATTAACAAGCCATTTATATAATATTATTTCATTTATTTCCACATTATTTGTAAACGCTCTCATTGGATAGTTTGTGTCAATTCGATTTACCAAGTAATAGAGACAGTATAGGCCGCATGTGGTCCTCCTTGGGTCTTGAAATTGTTTGCGGGTAGTACGCCATCTTGCGGAATTTTTCTCAAGCCATTTTTCAATACATCTGTTTGGATATTTTGGTCCAAACGTATCAAATAATTCAGCCTCATTATCTCGTATATATATAGCGATCCAATGAACCCCGGGAAGATGCTCTTTATCGGTATTTACTATTAAGCCATAGTCTCTCCGCTTATTATTATCTAATTTAGGTAATTTATTAGATGGAAACGCCCCCAAATAGTGACCACCCACTGGAAACATGTCAAGGTCATCTGTAGATAACATACTTAATCGATATGTATTTCTTTCCTGCTATTTAAACTTAATGATTGATCATAAATATTAAAAACGATTACATTTATGGTCTCAACCAACGGCTCGGCAAATCTTAATTTTAATTGTCCATTAGTATATATCGATGGTTGAGGATCTCTAACATAGCCGTCGGCGGTTAGGTCCCAGGATATAAGAGGGCAATTACCTAAGTAGGTTTCATGGTCTATATTATTACCCCCATAACCGTTAATATATGTATTAATGTTCTTCATTAATTGTGTATACTCAAAAATGTATGTTCCATCTGTAAAATTAGGCTCGTATATTACTCCACCTACTGGAAGACCGTCTACAATCAGTTCCGCACGTCTAAGGTTAAAATGTTCAAATTTCAAGGGATTGCTAGTTAATTCTCCCGAATAAGTGTTATTAGTTATAAAACCGATAATAACTAATTTAGGTTTTTTACCATCAAATATGTTTGTTTGGGTGTAATTTGTGGTTTGCGCGGGAATAGTAAATGTAGTAACCTCTTTCTTTTGAAATTGATATTCAATATCGTAGCTCTCTAAACCTTTTAGATGACTGCTTTCTATTACCGGATTAACATCCATTCTAGGGATTAGGATCTTTACTTCATCTAATTCTAGCCGAAGATTTGTCACAGCGTTTGCGTTTGGAGTGATTTTAAAAATAAACGAATTTGATACTTTTCTAAAATGCATTCTTAAATCATACCCGGGTTGTATTATTTTAGTTTCAGTATCAAAATCAATCGTCAATCCACTTACAAATTGCATTTGTTTACTAAAGGCTTCGCCAATAGGATGCGCGCTGGCATTAATTTCATTTCCGTGTTCAGATAAAGGTTGATGAAAACCACCCGCACCCAGTAGCCCATTTTTATCCTCGTAAGTTGTAAATAATAAATTGGATAAGTACGACTTGTAGAAATAATGGTTATTGCTATTTTCAACCTGCTTCTCATTAAGGTCTATTTTAATATCACTCCACATAGTTTCAGCTGGGTAATTCAGCATATAAATATGGGAGTTTTCAAGTCGTCTATCCCAACGTACTGTACATTTTGTAATTAATAACGCGTCTTGCAGTTTCGTATAGAATTCATTGGATCTCAGTACAAGGAACGTGACCTCCCTAGATTCACTTCGGAGATTGGATACTGGGTAAATTGTTTCATAATGCTTTGCTTTAAATTCAGTCTGTATTGGCTGCGTAGAAAATAAATCTAATTCCTTAATAATTGACATTATTAAAAAATACTTTTTTCGCAGTGTTTCAGTTTGCCTTTTTTTATTTTTCTATTTTTACTACGACGAGGATGTATGTTCATAGACATTGGTCTAGTAGGTCGCTTTAAATCTCTATAAACTTTTTCTACAACTGACCTTGTTGATGGTTTCATTTTATTTAATGCTTTATTAATAACCGTATTAGCCTGCTGATGTAAGACCCGCTTACCTTTTGGTATTACGTGTTGTCTCATAAATTTTGTGGTAAATGGTAAAGCTTTTTGTAAAACTTTTTTAGCTAATGGTTTACCAAATTTTTTCAATGTAGATAAAGCGTCTGTAAATATACCTTCCCCGTGTTGATTTGTTTGCGACATATCTCTACGATAACGTTGAAAACGACGTTGTTTTAAGTTTGGACCAAATGTACCAATTTGTTGACCGTAAGGGTCAACATATGAACCACCTCGAAAAACAGGAACTTGCGTCGAGCCTCTCGTACTTCTACCACCTTTAAAAACAGCAAGATTAGAGTCTGCACCACCATATTGAGGTTTACTGTATCTTTGAAATAAATCAGAATCCATTTTAATTTATTTTTTTAAAGTGTAATGTAATAGATGTTGTCCCGTATTCAAAATTCAAATCTTTTCCTTCTTTGTCTGTTATTTCAATATGAATGTATGTTATCTTATATGATTTTTTTACAGGGATATAATGAATTGTATCCTTGGCAAATTCTTTATTTATTACGCTACCATAATTTCACGTCATCAGGTATCGCAACACGACGAAGTAAAGCTAAACTAAAGTCATTAATATATTGATTTTCAATTATATTAGTAGTCACGTACATGTTCGACTTAGGTTCTGGAATAGAATTGGGTGGTTGAGGGCATAAAAATACCATCTGGTAAGCTTTTTCTCCATTTCCAATAACCTTTATTAAATAACCCTTTATATTATTATTTTTCGTCTTCAAAATAATTTTAAAATTTGGATTTAAATTCGCACCGAGATTATTTTCAGTAATTCCAAAATAATAGGCTAATAGTTGACCTATAAATAACTCTCGCACCGCTTTCCCTAAAATAAATTGCAACCTATTTTGCTGAGTATTTTCAACTATTTGTAATTTATCTTTCAATGCCCCCGTGTTAAAATAATCTATAATGTCATTGATACTGTAGAACAAACCGGATGGAAGTGTATCCCCAAAATTTTTTTTCCCTTTTTTTAATAAAATAACATTCTCTACATTGTTATACATGGACGGCAACGTAGCTAAGTAAAATATACTTTTTATACCTACCACCCAGATTTCGTTTGGGTTTATAGGTAAGGCGCCATGGAAATTGATCTGATAATTACTAGCGCTATTGCGGGGAAAATCAATTGGACAGGAGTTACTCAGTAGTCTTACGTAGAATTCATCCATCACTGCCACCCCGTATTAACTTAAGTGTTATAACAGTGCGACCTCCACTAAAATTAATTAATTCGCCTTGTCCGTCACGTAAAGTAATTAAGATTGTTTTTAGTTTTTTATTCAACAATGGGTAATAGCAAATGCTCTCGTATTCGTGATTAATATATTTTCGATTTAATTGCGTTAAAGGGCAGGTTCTTAAGAGCGGAGCTAAAGCGTCACCAACAAATGAGCTCTTAATAATATCAGTATATATGAAAATTGTATCTTTATTACGTGTTATATTCGTGGGAGCTGGAAAATCTAAAATGCCAATTTCCGAAATTTTTGGTCCGCTATAATTTAAAATTAATATCGGCTGTTCTATATTGCTTAATTCATCTACTGTAGTGGTACTGTATATATCCCAATTCGGAATATCTGGATGATTCTGATCCAATAACGGTTTTAAGCCTAGAATTTGTATTAAATCACCACGTAGACTTAATTGTATTTTTTTCAACTTTTTAGGAAATTTAAATTTAATTCTAGAATTATTTGTATTAAAAATGAATTCGAAATCTCTATATTTCGCTTCAGAATTAAACAGTTTATTTATATCATCAATAATCACTTGAATAGAGCTATGCATACCAGGAAATAAACTATATAATTTGGCATCTTTTGCATCTACCCCGATTGACAGCGAGATTTGAGTTTGCAGTGTAATATTACTGTATGTTGCTTGGTATTGAAGCTCAGCCAAACCAATTTTAGCGTTTGGACCAATATATAATTCTTCGGCTAAATCAACAGTAAACTCACTAGGATTATTATTGGGGTAAGTGTTTAATGAGCTATCAGAAAGTAGAGTGATATATGTATCTGTGGCCATTATTATTATTATTTAAGCTCTCTCTCTCTCTACTTGACTCCTTTGTACATACAGTATAATGTTAAATTATAGACATCTGTGACCACGTTCATTGTCGCTTCTACAATATATGTGAGGGATCAATATTTTCTGGCTTTATTTAAAGCGAATGAACTATAGTATAGTAATATCATTCGGGTTAATATTGATTGATATCAAATATTAGGAAAGGGTTTACTCCGGTTATAAAAAATACAAATGTTAATGATCAGCGTTTTTCTGGGAGGATCATGGAAACATTTCAACCAGTAACAGAGGCAGAGATAGGTCAAATAGTAAATGGAATGCCTTCGAAACAATGTGAATTGGACCCAGTTCTAATGGTAATGATTAAGAAGTGTGGTAACGATATGATTCGACATATATCAAAAGCAGTAAACATGTCTCTCAGAATGGGAGTTACTCCAAGTGCAATTAAAGAAGCCATTCTCAAGCCAGGGATAAAAAAGACAACTCTAGACAAAGAGATAGTAAAGAATTTTCGTCCAGTTGGAAATATTGCAATAATAGGAAAAATTATTGAAAAGGTAGTTGACAAGCAAATGAGGGACCATATTATATACAATAAACTATTTCCACTCTTACAATCGGCATACAGAAAAAATCATTCAACTGAATCGGCTCTCCTTCGGGTACAAAATGATATTGCGATAAATATGGACAACGGACAGGTTACGGCTTTGGTGTTGTTAGATCTTTCAGCAGCATTTGACACCATAGATATTGATATTTTGATATATCGCTTGGAATTTGTTTTTGGAATACAGGGAGTGTGTCTTAAGTGGCTGAAATCATATCTAAGTGATCGTTCATACAGAGTATTCATAAATGGTAAATATTCTAGAATAATAAGGATGTTATGGGGTGTTACACAAGGTTCAATTCTCGGAGTATTGTTGTTTATCTTATACACAGCACCATTGGTGACATTGATCAGCTCCTTTGGGATGCAGCACCACCTGTACTCAGATGATACTCAAGTTTATCAGGCAATAGAAATGGGGGGGCCATCACCGATGTCTCGACTAGAGGACTGCCTTGCACAAGTATTTACCTGGATGAATAAAAATAAACTGGAGATAAATGCTTCAAAAATACCCTTCAGAACATGAAAGAAACCTAGGTGTGGAGTTTGATTCTCACTTAACTGCTAGACATCAAGTAAATAAAGTTGTTTCTTCATGTTATATGTTTTTAAGGGAATTTAAAAGGATTAGACCAAGGATAACGGTTGATACAGCGAAACTAATAAGTGTAGCACTGATAGGAAGTAAACTTGACTATTGTAATAGCCTCTATATGGGATCGCCTAACAGGATTCTGAGAAAGTTACAGCTAATTCAAAATGCCGCAGCAAGAATAGTAAAACAAATACCAGCAAGACAACATATTACTCCAGTGTTGAAGGAACTACATTGGCTGCCAATTAAGTCGCGAATAAACTTCAAAGTAGCAGTGCTAACGTTCCGGGCTCTAAAAGGTACAGTACCTTCATACTTATCCGAACTTATTAAAGCCTGCATGGATAACCGCACACGCCAAAATACACGAGCAGTATCGACTAACTGTTTACGGGTTTACGTAAGTAAAACGACGTTTGCCCGGCGTTCGTTTAGTTATACTGCACCAGCTGTTTGGAACGCACTGCCCTGTAACCTGCGAGATCCCGGATTAACTCTAGATATTTTTAAAACGAGACTCAAGACATACTTATTTAATGAACATTTCAATACTTAGAATATCATTTTTTATCACAATCAACCATTTTTTAAAATTTTTTTTTTTTTTAGGTAATGAAGAACTCACATTTTTACATTAGTACTGTATGTATGTTTTAAATATCAAAACAATTTTTAAAAGCTTGGCATATTTTCTACAAACTAGATTTCGTAAATCATTTTTTAACATCATCTCGGCATATGGCTTCTTTTTTAACATTTAGTAAGTTGAATTTTATTCGTTGTATGATGGCCAAATTGGTGAACAATTATTTTATCACGTTTTTATCATATTGTATTTTTTTTTTAACCTGTGTATCATAAGTTTGTAATTAGTGTGTTTTAAAATAAGTAATTTTTGTATTTTTACTTAAATATGTGCAGAACAATTAATGTGTGTACGGTGCCCTCTGCATGACAGATGTTAGAAGGGGGCACCTTAATAAGCCAATATTATTATTATTATTATTATTGATTAATTACGGTCATATGCGACCAAAATGAATTAATATACAGTATAAACCTAAACTTATTGAATATGCTGTACCCACGACTGTTTCTTGGATCCGATGAATCGGACTAAATATTCTTTCTTCCCATTGCGTACACGTTCTTTAAGTTTGCCAATATTTTTGTCAATTGGAAGATAAATATTACTATTCGGGTGGACCTTTTGGAGTTCGTATGAATAAAATGAGCAATTTATTATAGCTCCAGCGCTGTCCTTAATATCGAACATTACCGCTGGTACTCTATCCAACCTGACACGATGAATAATAAATAATTCACATGTCCATTGTTCTCGATAGCCTTTAGCCAAAGCAGTACGAGCGATAGATAATTGTACTGTATCTCCAACTTTAAATTTTATTTTCTTGTGATTAATCTGTCTATATTTCCCATATAATCTATTCATTAATTCAGTTTCATTAAATTTATTAACTTCAATAGGTGTCATTTGTATTGTCCTATGATATGACCTATTATAAGCATAAATGAGCTTTGGTAAAATTTTAATCCAAACATTATTTCCCCGTTGCGTGAAAATTTTGAACATCTTTGTTTTTAATGTTCTATTGAATCTCTCGACAATAGCCGCCTTATTCACAGAATACATTACGTAATACTGTATACCTAACGTATCTAAATATTTTCTTACAGATTTATTTAGAAACTCAGACCCTTGATCAGTCGCGATTCTGTTTGGTTTTCCTTTCTGGAATATTTTTTGCAATATACTAATAATTTCAATACCCTTTTTTGTTTTCATACCATAGGCAAAAGCAAGCCTGCTAAAGGCATCAATACATGTTAATATATAGTTATAATTATTATTTTGCGATTTATATTGCTGCATATCCACCAGATCTATCATATATATATCTTTTAAGCCTCCCGTAAATATTTTAGATGTTGGATAATGATGTCTACGTGGAGCGTAAAGGGTGTATGTCTTTTGCCCGCTCAACCATTTCTGGGCTTGTGCTGGTTTGATGTTTGCAGCTTTTGCTAATTTTGCAACACTTGCAAAACCCGCGGGGGATGAAGGATCTAAATAAATTCTTAACAGTTTTTTGTCTAAGCTTCGGCTTAAAATCGGTTTCATCTTGCGTGGCATCTTTTCGACAACCACAAGTAATATGTATATTCAAATCTCTTATAAAGGGCATCACCGTAAGAACAACTGAAATTTTTTAATTATTTTCTTTGAAGTTGATGTTTTAAAGGGTTTTCTTTTTGTAGTATTTACTCTAGGTATATCTTGTGGTTTTAAATCAGTAGCTAACGGTTTACTCGATACTAAATATAATTTTTTAAATGTTACTCCTGTTTTAACCATTATTACCGTCCACGGTTAATTTTTTTCGCAATAGCTGCTCCAGCGGCGGCGGCACCAGCACTCGCAGCAAGTTTCGCGCCAATGCCAAGTAAGGGTATTAGAAATGGTAGTATACCTCCAGATTGATTGCTTAACTTTTTTCTGTAACTTGATATATTTTTTGTTTTACGGTTGAGTGATTTCAATACCTTCTTATAGCGGCGAATATTTCTAAATGAATGAGGGGTTAATTGTACGTTACCTTTTAGAACATTTAATGCAGTATTTACAATGAGCCGTATTAATTCGTTACTCGCGGTATGGTTAATAAAATAAGTTCTTTGTTGAGGGGTAGCGCTGCGTAGAAATTCCAGTTCGTTACGATATTTCTGCACAAGTCTATTCATTGTTGCAACATTATTGAAAATTGTTACAAAATATTAATTATTTATCATTATTATTATTATTATTTTCGCTACGTTTATAGTCAATGTAATTTTTAATGTAACAATTATGATTACGAAATATATCCGATCTAAATCTTAAATGTTCGGGTGTTTCCTGTCGTAAATCAATTAAGAAATGCGAAAATGGTTCAATAGTCGCATTTTGATAGGAATCTACTAAAAATTTGGTCTGCCCAGGTAACATCTGCTTCGCGAAATTTAAAACCGATAGACTGTCTCGCGGATTTTTCATTAATACTAAGGTATGGCTATTAATTGATCTTGTGCGGTTATGCTTCCCACCGTAAAACATGTTTTGCGTTATAAAACAAATAAATATATTGGAATGATGAGCTACCTTAGTAAATAATACAGTTAAAGCTGTACTGGACTCAGTTTCTGTTAATAAATCATCTATAATTAATAAATCTCGACTATTCACTAAACTATCTATATTTTCTGGCAAACCTTTGTAAAAGTGAGTAATACCGGGAATAGTCGGGGGATTGCTCCCGTAACAATACAATACTCGCAAGGGGGCTTCGTTGAAACAACCATTCTTGTGTTTAATTAAATTGCTCACAAATGTTGACTTTCCAGAACCAGATGGGCCAGAAATTATCATACTCGTTCCCATTTGAAAGTTTAAATTATATGGACCTGAATTAAAGTCAGCCATTTATTATTATTATTAAGATATATCAACAATACAATATAATATAATATCAATATCAATATCAATAAACCATCACCATTACTATGTATATAACAATAATTGATGCAACTACAATATTAGAGTACTGTATATTTAATTAACATATGACACAACTACAGTATGTGACGCTCGCTGCAACAAAAGGTGCTATTTCCAATTATAGTATAGACTCATTTTCAATGTAATTTCAAGCATGGTGAGCATCTTTATATGCGAAATAATGATAGGTAACATCGGCGGTTTGGAAATCACTTCCCGAGAATTTCGCACTAATGATTTTTTTATGTTCGCTGCTAAAAAAATAAGGAACATAGTAGCAACACCGTCGTTCTTACATTTCTATAAAAAATATTCTCCAATATTGTAAATAAATCTCCTGGATCATTACTTTCCGCAGAAATATAAGTTATATTTCGAAGCTCTTTCCAATAATAGGGTTGATAACTTGCCAACTTTATATTAAACTTAGATATGGGTGCGCGACAAATAGGACAAATTTTAGAACAATAATTATTCATTTCGGAATATTGTACAATACATTGTACGCAAGTTGCATGTTTATTTTCACATTTATAATAATCTCGATGTTGTTGCAATAACTTAGAATAGCAAACTGGACATTTTTCATTTAAAATATCAATTTTTCCAAATTTTAAAGTAAATTGAAAATAATTACCTCAATACACAACAACAACAAACAAATCTGTTATACTGTATATACAATTACTACTACAATTTTCGATTATTTAAAATTTGATGTTTTTTTCATAATTAAAAACATCAAAATTTTATAAATAATCATAAAATATTTGTAATATAGAGGGAAAAGTCAAGAATCAATGATATTATCAACATATTCAACATTATCTGTTGATTCTTCAGTTTCGACAAAGGATTCTTTTGAAATCATTACAATAAAGAAAGACATAATTTCGTAGGGGCTATGCCGATTTAGCCATATTTCAAACTTTTCACCAGCTTCGTTGTATTGTGTAATAACAATTAACCCCTCTATCATGGATAATAGTAAGATGTTGATTAATTTTCCCAATTTTCCCTCTTGCTCAACTTTCAGGTTGTAATCTAAGAGATGAATACTATTATCAGAAGCACTAATATCAATTGAGCTTAAAACTTTCCTGGCTTTTTCAGAAAACTCAATTTTATATTTATCATCTCCATGACGGTAAATTGTATAATCAATAACAATATAGGCTTCACCATCTTCTCCAAAAAATGAATGCCTTACTGTTGGCATAACCATATCGGAATCAGAAGACATTATTTAATTAATTTATTTTATTGTAAATCAAACAAACAAAGTAAAAACTTTTAAACTAAAACCATTACAAATGATCAATTGTGATTAAAGCAAGAGATTATATATAAGATATTTTCAAAAATAATACAGGTCTTCAACTGAGAAATATCCTAAATTCAGTTTATTGATTGGTTGATTAGCCGGTAGGGAACTACTGTATAATCAACAATTATTGCGTAATAATAATAATAATCACTAATGCACGTATACGCGTAGTTGGAACGTGGTGGAATTTCATGTATCATACTGCTTGGTTGGTTGGATTGGCGACAGCCGTCGAGGAGTAGCGGTAGCTAGCGGTGGGTAAATCATTGAGTTGGCAATCGATATAATATCGGTGGGGGTATATGCGTGTAGATGGCCACGTCGTTGTTAGTAGTATCATCACATATACAGTATACAGTGGGGGTGGTGGTAGCGTGGCGAAAAGGTGAATAACCGGTGGGCCAGTTAGTTAGTTAGTTAGTTAGTGGGTAACAGCATTCAGTCAGTCGATCGGTCGGTCGGTCGGTCGGTCGATTGAGGTTAGGCTACGCATAGGTGATAAGCAACGATTGGTTGAAGGCAAGGCAACGACGCGAATCAATACTGTTGGTGACAGATGGTCATTAAACACTGCAATTTAGCACCGGAATTTGGCATTTTTAATAGCCCTCCGAGATCTAGCCCATAGCCCAAGCTAGGGAGGAGTATGCCGAGGTCTATGTTTCTCCTACTACTCACTGGACATAATATAGATCAATTTTCTTTGCTTCAGATTATATATTATAATACTAGAAAGCCAGCAAGCTGGCTGGAAGGAGCCCGGGGGAAAAATCCTAGCCAAGACTATTACAAAGAACTATGTCAGTCAGCAGTAAGTAAACTAAAATTGTCTAAACTGCAAGGCGTGAGGCTAGCTGACTTTGTGGCTCGCCCCACATAATAAAAAATGCAACTTAGCTACCACTAACAAAAATATAATATGAAGCAAATAATTTCATTATCAAGAACGTTTACAAGATATAAGATGCGATTACCGAATATTTATAAAAAATGCCCATGATGCACAACCAGATAAATAACAACGAATAGAGCCAAATAACAAATTTAGTTTCCTTCTATAGGTATTACCCCGTCGTCAAGCGGAATATCTCTTCCCAGTGAATTCTATGTGAATATGTAATATAGGTACTCCTTAGGCGGTAGGCCAGAGTGGGCTCCTTAAATACATGCAACTACTGTATTATAGTGTAGGTCAACTATAAAACATTTTGCAATCCACAGTGAGTATCGACTGCAATAGGACACAACACACTGCTTTGTGTAACTAAAATTCATTCTCCTGATCCACCCCCTAACATAGCAGAGTGAGTAACCTTATTGTAGATATACCCTTAGGAAGCACTGGGAGAGCAATCAGCTTATGGGGTAATACATTAGAAACCAACAGCTTATGTGTGAGTAAACATTGCCTTTCCTTATAGCCTACTAGTAAAACTTGGCAACCAACACGTTTTTCTATGACTGTGTATAACATATTAAGCCATATTTCATCATGAACACCAGCTGTTATTTTACCATTGCTTTTAATTTCGCGACAAAACAATGTCAAAAAACTAAATATATCGAATACCACACATAGAATCGATCTGAAATTTTGTAACGCGATTATGAACCACCAAAGCAATGTACTTGCAAAATTTCATCAAAATCGCCAGGCACGAAGTGCCTTAACCTAGATAAATGTCAGTCAGTCAGTATGTCAGTCAGTGTAATGTATCCTGAGATTTTTTACAGAAAGTATCCCTGAGATTCTTACAGTAAGTATCCCGCTGTCAAGCGGGCTCCTAATAATCGACAATTCTAAAGAACTGATAACTTTGTACTAATTTACTGCTAAATATGGTCCCCAGATAAAAAAAATATTCGGATTATTAGTAGGCATAACTACAGTATATAATTATTATTTTACTCTCAGAATTTGCCGGATAAAACATAACATACAGTAACTATGCATAACTAAGCTAAATGATCCAACCTTCGAAAAGTCTACAAATTTATCCTTCGTTTAGAAGGTAATTTATCCTTTGAATATAAGGTAATTTATCATTCGAATAGTAGCATAAATTATCATTCTAAACGCAGGATAAAAACTATAAATTCATCCACCCTTCGAAAAGTCTACAAATTTAGCCTTCATTTAGAAGGATAATTTATCCTTCGAATAGCAGCATAAATTATCCTTCTAAACGAAGGATAAAAATTATCAATTCACCCACCCTTCGAAAAGTCTACAAATTTATCCTTCGTTTAGAAGGATAATTTATCCGGCGAATAGTAGGCATAATTATCCTTCTATTTGCCGGCTAAAAACTAGCTAAATCTTCAGAATCTTCGAATAGTCTTCGAATTTATCCTTCGTTTAGAAGGATAATTTATCCTACGAATTGTAGACTGAATTATCAGACAATTTAGACGGCGAAAATGCTGATAATTTCGAAGAAAATTTATTTCGATCAAATTAGCAGCATATTAGTAGCAATTTCGAAGGATGTGACTTTGCTGGGTACTGTATGAATTAACTGTACCACAACACCAACACGTATTTTCTGTTAGAAGTCCTTCATATAGTTTACTAGGAAAATCTATTTGCAATATAATTTAGATAAATTTGATTGTCCGATCTTGGCAATTGGTCTTTTGAAATTGTTGAAGTATGTTTAGCAGTGTTTTGATTATTTTGGAATAATAATTATTCCTACCGTTGACTCATTCCTGTTTGGGGGCCTCCATCCTGGTTCTATCACATTTGAGACACAGTGACAAACACCTTTCCCCAGTGTCTATTTTTGGACCGATTTGTCGCATGTTTCACACATACACTCTCTAACATATGTGTAACTTCATAGAAATTTTTTTAATTCGGGTAATTTTCCGCTTCAAGCAGCACGATTGAAAATCATGAGTTTATGGCTTCTTTCTCGAAAAGTCAATTTTTGCCTGTTTTCAAATGTGCACCATTTCCTAAATTTTCCTTCAATTTGCCGGAAAATCTACAGACAGACACCCCAGACAACCAGGTCTTGTATTTAATGTGGTATAAATTTTACGGCTGCAGAGGACGATGTGCCCTTCGCGCAGCACGTGAAAAAAACTGTATTTTCTAGAAAATACTTAACTTAATTTGACTAGGCCTACTGTCTGACAGTCAGTACCGCCCTGCCAGTACCAGTTACCTACTGTTCAATTGTACCGGCGGCACTGGGGAAGAATGACAGTTTAAGTGCCTGAAACGATTTACGATTAGCAGACATTTGGCGGATGTCATCCTGTCATCTGCAGCCGTCTTTCAGTGGTGGATAAGACACGATCTCGGTCCGTAAACACCCCCAACATGTTGTCGTTGCTCGATGGTAATGAAGCGGGATGACGCGAACGAGAAAGTAAAATTGCAATTGTTTCCATATAGACTAGGTTTAGTTGGAATTGTGGTCCATACTTGTTGCATGTATTAATTATAATTTTTAGTTAATTTCTTACTTTTTAAATAATATAACCTTACAATATAATTATGTTGTGAATTACGTTGCAGTAATTTGTTGTGGAGTTTTATACAGTAGTCCTACTAAGTATTATTCATGTTATTAATAATTAATAAATTTTTCATAATAGTTTTTGTTCGCGCTTTTAGACCTTTGGCAGTTTAACCCGCCAAATTAGGATGTCTTCTAGATATTAAATCGCCTTTTAGCCTATGACAAGTATTTGATTCACTACACTAGTCGAAACCAATCTGTGCGCGATCATTCACCCGCTGGATATACCCGGGAGATTGGGTTCGACGGCTTAATTTTATTGCTATGTAAGCCTAATGTATTATTCGACTGACAGTATTATATAATCTCTGACAATATTATTCACCTTCGGGGAATATTAACAGTTCCTTTAGGACGTGGCGCTTTATCTATATAAACAAAGTTATGACTTAAACTACTCACAACGATATGGCTTAATTATAATTCACATATATGGCGCATTCTTTAGGAATTGCTTCTTTAACAGACTCACTCATATACAATGCTGCACAATACTGCACACTAATCTGCCAATCTTCACTGATTTTAGTCACATATAAAAGGAACACAGACTGACTCATGTAGGGTCTATCAAATAACATTAGATTCACTTCAAACCACTTTAACATAAGTCACAATCGTTATAGGTAACCTTTCTCTCTTACCTTCGGTATATCAAGAATATTGGGTTTTCGGGGTTATTTCTCGTTATTCCAATATAATAATTCATCAACAAATATAATGAATAACCGACAACAAATAGCAGTATACAGTATTGATTGAGCCGAGTCACGTCGTGATCGTGACTACGAAATTGCAGAGTGATATTCACAAAGTGATATTTAGCAGTTAAAGGATATATGTCCCTATAATTAAACCTACTAGTGTTGGGCTAAAAAGCAGAAAGCACAAAACACTACAAAGCCGTTCTTTCGTGGCTTTGAAAAACTCGTGACTACTCTCTATACGAGGATACCAACTACCCTTATTCCACAAAGCTCCCGTTCAACACAGAGAAAGAGCAGTGAGATAGGAAAATTTCAGTTCAGTAGCTCTGTGATAGGTCAAAATCAAGGCTAACTCAAATTCTATTGGGAGATACAAAACAGGGCTATGACGCAACCTTCCTAGGCTGGTTGGCCGATTAAACAGAGCCCAGATACCTGCGTACAGCAAATCAGCCAATAAGCCGGTAGCTTGCGCTATTCGAGTTATAGATCCCCTTTTAGAGTATTCAGCGACTGGGGGGGAACTGGTTAGCAAGGCAAACGAATCAGTTATCCCACAAAAGCTTTTACACCGCTCCCAGAAAATGGGATTTAAGTCTATAAAATATACAAAATCACAATTTCTAATATACATAAATACTCTAAACAGTTAGTCTTTCTTGCGCGGACGGCGTTTACGCAGTTTTTTAAAGCTAGCAAGAGTCATTTTCTCTTTGGGGGAAGCCACTTTACTAGGAGGGCCATAACTCCTGGGTGAAGGGTGCAATATGATTGCATTAGAAGGTTTGGGTTTACGGTCGGTGTCTCGTCCATTTCGATATGCTTCTCCTCGAGCTGATTTTCCTCCGCTTGTCATGGGATACGTTCGTCCAAAACTCTCGCAGAGAATAGGGTTTTCTAAGCTTGATATCTTCTTTGAGATTCGAGGTTTCCCAATCGAACTGAGATAAGGCCAATTCGTTTATCGATTGGACTTACTGTTATAACTTACGTTTATCTGAACAAACGCAGGTTTCTTTTTTGATCTTTATAGAATAGCGTTTAACTCGTTTCGTACAACGCTCTCCTTCACCTTGATGAAGGGTTGTATCGCGTTAAACAGGACGACCATACGGTTGGATAGTGATATTAGGTGTCTGCGTCATAATCCGGCTAGGTAAGATGGGCGGCTAGCTAGAAATCACTGTCGGAGTGTTACCGATTAATTGTTAGGGTAGCACTAGATCTTTGAACAGTGAGTACAGTTCGGGAGGATCCGTAATACTATTAGGATCTAGAGTTTGAGGTATCACTTGTGAATGGGGAGGTCTGACCGAGTATTCCGGAACTCTGATCATGGGTTTATTCAATGATCGCTTAAGGCGCGCGACCGTAGGTGATACGTCGAAAAGGTTACGCTCGAAACTCCCATAAGTATATCGCGTAAAACTGTGTTTAGCGCAACGTCTCCGAGGATGTTTATGCCTTTCGATTTGCTGGTTAGGTCTAGGGCATTCGTCACAGTAATACCAAAGACGCACGTCTTGAAGGGGAAACGCGGGTGATCGCTCTCCAGTTTACAATATTCCTCCATCTGTTCGAAGCTATCTGGAACGACAGGTAGCGGTCGATCGGCGGTAAGATACATCATCGTAAAATAGAGCCGTTTCAGTTCCATCATAGGATCTGGATGTATACCTTGGGGATATCGAGTTTCGAGGTTTTGTTGACTGGCAACATTGAGATAGGTCTCTCGTAAGAATTCTAGATAATCGTTGAAACCGTTACGTTTATCAGGTTCTTCAACGTCTTCTCTTTCGAGTTTGTTTCGAATAGAGTTCTCGTGTTCTATTCTCGATTTATCGTTTCGACTCCGCTGGGCATGATATTTAAATAAAACCATTTCCCTTTCGGTGTCTACATCGTCCGTATCGTGTAAATCAATAGGATGACCAGTGGTTAAGAAGCCCATATACGTACCATTACGCTGCGCATATCGAGCAGCGAATTTTCTATAGTCCAACTCGCGCGAGCTGCTCTTGGGACATTGGCGGTTCGATATAACGACCATCGTCCTCCGCAGCAGTTGGACTAACGTCGCAGCGTATTAAGCTATCAACAAACGCTTGTAAAAGTAGAGTATATCGCTCCCCGATACCAAGACCATCTTCTATCAACTCCGTCATATCTGCTATATATGAGTTTATCCATATTATAATGAGTTTATATTTAGGCGAGCGGGCGTCGCTGCCTACCCCAATCAACCCCCGGACAGTACGAGATCCTCAGCGCCGATGTGTCGCCGCCGCTGTACTTTCGCCAACGACGTAGCCGCACAACGACAACGACAACCGGCACAAGTCACTCGACTGTCCGTCCCAAAGGCTTAGATGTACTTCAGGTTTTCCTTGGAGAGTTAGGTTACTTTTACGATTGCGACTAGCTACTGTAAACACACCTTAGCAGTAACATTCACCTATAAACTCACAAATACCACACACACAACTTGTCACAAATTACACACATTCGGGCCATTTGTCCGTTAGTCAAGTGCCTTCCAGAATGCCACGTTATTATTATGTATCCTTGGATACTATCAGTGCACTATTTATTCCCTATGCTATTCAATGGGACAAGCTTTCTATTGTTCTTTTAACTCAATTCTAATTCTAGCGTGGTTGTTGCTATGGTGACATTATGCAAAGCTAGCGGTAGAATTAGGGTAATTCCAATGCATACAGATCTGGGATGTTATTTAATAGTATTCTTTAATAGTCAATGTTCTGTTTTATACATGACTTTATGAATTTTATCGGCTATTGATTATGTTTGGGAGACTTTCGCACACTCATATGCATAATAAGATATAAATCTCCGCTCCCTTGATCTATTAATTAATGGAATTTTGGGAATGTTATAACTTGCGTAAAAATGGCAATTTATTAAATTCATTAAAAGGCATGAATTTAAATTATTCCCTGAAATTTTATTATTTGATAATTAAATGGACATGTTTTGATTCTAGAACATGTCTGGGGACACAAGATCCTTAATTCTATGACAATTGTCTTTTTAAGAATATCGGTAAATGCTACGATATCTTAATTGACTAGAATTGTTGAAGGATCTGAATTTTACAGATTTTGATTTATTAGATTTGCAAATATTAAATAATTAATATTTGAGATGGGCACCGATTTATTCCAGAACTTATCTGGGGACGTTAACCACTGATTCTAGAATTTGTCTTTCAAGTATATCGGTGGGTGCCGCGATATCTTAATCGACTAGAATTACAGATGGTCAAAGGGTTTAACAGATTTATTTTGCGTTATACGCTACTGTTAAAGGGACATCACGCTACTATATGTATTATTTAATATACGGTATGAGAGCAATATCGCACGAAGCAATGTCAGTGTGAAGAGGCAAGTCGTTTCCAAGGTCTACCCAGAGCTTGGTTTAGCCGAGACACGAGGATCTGAACTTTGCATTCCTAATACTCTGCCTACCAATAATACTTGAATATAGTAGTGGCTTTATTGTACTTTAATAAGTACGGACATTTCATCTTACTGTAGTTACGTATTTATAATATAATACGGACAGTAAGGAAAGAGAAAAAGAATTATTTCTCGCCGTCGCACTAAATATAATATAAGTAATTACGTACGTAATAAACACGAATATATTGCACTATTCTACTAAATAATCACTAAATAATATTCTACTAAATTAAATAAAACGATTATAATAAAATTACATAGTAATACATACATAAATATAAAAATAATAAAATAATATAAAATAATAGAGTCACACGCCCACTCCGAACGATATTAAGTTGGGGAGTCCCTAGATGTCGGTTGGATTAGGGAAGTGGTCGTGGGAAGAGTTTCTTGCCTTCCATAGTTTCCGGAGAGCTCTCTGTCTCTTTCCAGTAAACATAAACGACCCACTGGGCGATTGAGCTGTTGAGTCTCAAAGACTATCCCTGGTTTCTTAAAGTTACGCCGCATTACGACGAGCTCTACTGATCGCACCAAACCATCGCTCGAGATATAAGTCTCGATGATACGTCCTGTTTGCCATCGCTTACGTGGGAGATCGGGGTCCACAATAAGCACCATGTCTCCAGCGCTGACGTTTTCTTGCTGCGCAAACCACTTAGTTCGAAGTTGTAGAGTGGGCAGGTAATGTTTCTCGAAATGGTCAGCGAAACGACGGGATAGCAACTGCATAAGTTGCCAGGTTCGACGGCAGTACTCGTCTCCGTCTGTGATCTCCGATCGTGGGAGCATGGCTACGGGTTTCTTCAGTAGAAAGTGCGCGGGTGTTAGCGCTTCCAGGGAATCAGGATTTGAAGAGACTGGCATAAGCGGTCTTTCGTTGAGATAGGCGGCGATTTCCTCCATTAACGTCCGCAATAGTTCGTCGGTGAGATAAGCGCGACAAGGTACAATAAAGTGGAACGCAGTCTTCACGCTCCTAATCAATCTCTCCCAACTTCCTCCCCACCAAGGGGCGTCGGCGGCGTTGAAGGTCCAGCTAGACGCTGTTATCCTTAGCTGATCGTCCACCTGTCTTTTGTTCCAGTCCTTTACGTAAGCTTGAATTTCGTTGTTGGCGCCAATGAAGTTCGTTCCCTTATCCGATCTCATCGTGTTACTGGTTCCGAAGCGAGCGATCTGTCGTCGTAAACTCAACACGAAGCTGTTGGTGGATAGATCGTTTACCATATCGAGATGGATAGCTCTACAAGTCATACAAACGAAGATGACACACCATCTCTTGACTATAGTCCGGGCACGATATACTTCAATAGGGCCAAATAAATCCACACCGGTATTAGTAAAGGGTGGTTCATAGAAGCTTACTCTTTCCCTAGGTAATTCTGCCTCTCGCTGTGTTAAAGGCCTACTGAATGCTTTCCTACAGGGTATGCAGTTCCTAAGAACTTGGTTCAGAGCCCTACGGGGTTTATAAAAATAGTAGCGAGTTCGAATTTCGCTCAGAACTCGTTCTCTACCAGCATGGTACAGTTTGCTATGAACATCTACAATCATCTTGATTTGTATGTCAAGATTTCTAATGAGGATGGGAAACTTAGTGTCAAAGGATAATGGGGCGTTGGTCAGCCTACCTCCAACACGTATTAACCCATCTATCATGGTACTAGAGAAGCGATCCCTTAAGCGCATCTGTGGATTTCTTAACAACAGGAAATACTTATCGGAATCCTCATAACATTGTAGGAGTCTCAGCATCTGTTTGTTGGTTTCATCATGCTCCTGGTAACTGATCTTCTCCTTTAGAAACCTGTCGGATATCTTGTATTTGGGGAGATCTTTAACAACATGGACTCGTGCAGATGTTGATGGAGCATCATCACTATTGGTCTTTGTCCCGGAGTAACGATGATGAAAACATCGTTTTAAATAGGTGACGGCTTTACAGAGCCGATTCCAGGAGCTGTAGTGACGAATCGCTCTCTGCAAGAGGGGTGAGAGTCCTTGTGCGATATCTGGTATTCCAGATTTCCAATCCTTGTCACGGATTTCCAAGACTTCTTTAGTCGTGGCGGTGGGTTTCTGATCCAAAGCATCATCTCCGGAAGTAAATAATACAGATAGATCAACCGCAGGTTTAAACAACTTCGATTTACTCGCTCGAGTTTTGGGTTTAACTTTCTCCGCTCCCTTGGCCTGTCTGATCTCTGCTGTTGTGAGATGGGGAGGCCATTCTTCTTCTTCTCTGTAGAGAAAGTCGGGTCCTCCTAACCATTCGGGAGTATTTACCAATTCATTTGGAGTCGCTCCTCGGGAAGCGATGTCTGCTGGATTAATCGTTCCGGGGCAATGTCTCCATTGATCCATCGTCGTGCGACTAAGTATGATGGCTACTCTGTTGGTAACGAAGACGCTGAACTGACAGACTTCATTGGTTATATACTCTAACACGAGTAAAGCGTCGGTCCAATAGACAGTTTTCTCTAATGGATAGTCAATCTGTTCTGTTACATTCCGGCCGATGGCTGTAGCGTATAGAGCCGCTTTTAACTCCGCTCGAGGAACTTTCAACTTGTTGTTGATTAATGCCTTAGAAGTAACCAGGGCGACTTTGATTCCATCCGGAGTTTCCACCCTTAGATAGGCTACTATACCTATTCCCATATCGCTGGCGTCTCCAAACACATGGAGTTGATAGGAATACGTAGGGAGAACATGACCAAAATATGAACGGGAAATTATAAAATCCTCGATAGATGGCAGAGAATCTTCCCATTTCATCCACTTCTTCAATAATTCTCCCTTAAGTGGATCGTCCCATGAGTGGTTTTCAAGCCACATTTGTTGTACCAAACTACGAGCAATCAATATAACTGGGCTAATAAATCCCAATGGATCGAAATAAGTGCTCAGTATACTTAAGCAAATCCGTTTGGTTCGAACTGGATTATCTCGCTGTTTTAGCTGGAAAAACAGGATATCTCGCTCTGTGTCCCATTTCAAGCCGAGTGTCTTGGTTTCTGGTAGATCATCTTTGATCAAATCTAGATCTTTCGCCCCCCGATCTTCCGCAGGGATCGACTCCAGAAACTCACGGGAGTTGCTGGTGAATTTCGTTAATCGAAACCCACCTCTTTTTAAGCACTCTACCGTTCCTTTAGCTACCTCAATGGCTTCCTCAACTGATGGAAGGGACTTCAGATTGTCGTCCATATATAAGTCTCTCTTGATGTTGTCGATCACTTCCTTAGAGAAGGCCTCTCGGTTGTCCTCTGCAGTGGTACGCACTACCGAAAAGGCGTTGGAAGGGCTTGAGATTATCCCAAAGGCCTGGATGGTCATCCAGTACTCCACCGGTTTCTGGTTGAGGTCTCCTTCGGGCCACCACAAAAATCGTAGACTATCTCGATCCCTATCTAACACCTTGACTTGTAAGAACATGCCTTCTATATCGGAGGCGAAAGCAATCGAATATTGTCTCAATCTTAAAAGAATTCCCAACAAAGATTGAAGTAAGTTGGGTCCGGGTAACAATTCAGAGTTAAGGGATTGACCCATGTAAAGAGCGGAGCCATCAAACACTACTCTCACTTCATGTGGCTTACCGGGTTTAGGAACGTAATGGTGGGTTAAGTAATACGTTCTTTCAGTCACAGGTGTTTCTTCCGGTACTCTCTCCGCGTATCCCTTACTAATAAATTTTTCCAGCTGTGTTTGATACATTGCTTTAGCTGAAGAATTAGCCGTAAGGCGTCGATGGAGTTGCGCGATTCTTTTTTCCGCCAAGGGTCTGTTATTGATGAACTTCGGTTCTCTCTTGCGGAAAGGTAGACCGACTTCATACCTACCTTGATCTTTTAGAAAACGTGTAGTTGTCTCTTGGATCTGCTTGGCCCTTTCCTCTTCGACTGATAAGGCTTTATCGTAGGAATTGGGCTCTACCGCCTCTTGCGTAAAGAATCGTACAGCATGTTCATCTCGAGTCTTGGCATTGCAACGCTCAATGACGTCATTTAACTCGTCGTTATAAGCTTCTCGTTCAGATGGATAGAGAAGTTGACATAAGTTAACTTGGTTTTGCCAAGCCTCGTTTTCCTTAAGGAGATCGATGGTATTCTCCTCATCAAAAAGCTGGTGAACGTCGTCGTTATCTGAGGAGTATGGAGTTCCCTCAGTTAAATCGTCTCCTTCACTAGTATCATCTTCCCATTCACTCACCTGGCAGACGCGCTCTTGCGGTAGTCTTTCTTTGAGTGTTCTACGGGAAGGGCCAGTAAAGTACCAACCTACTCTAGTTCTTACCGCATAGGTCTGTAGGGGCTGCGGTTGAGCAGGCCGTTTCTCTAATGTCTCCAGCGCCTCATGCGCGTTTTGGCCGATGAGTATTTGCACTCCAGGATAATCAGTCTGGAATCGAGGTATGTTAAGATGTTGGATGCTCTCATCCTCGTCCCAATTATAAAGGTCTGCTTGAGTAGTAGCGAAGTTCTTTATAGCCACCATTTTCACTGACCTTATGCTATGTTCTCCTAGTTCGTCCTGGGGGGTGGACAATGCTCCTACATAATAATCCGCTGTTATTGTAGATTTCCAAACTTGCATAATGCCGGACATGTTGAGCTTAGTTTGGAACTTGGGTTGTCCAGCAAATATATCTTCGGCTAGCTCTTTGTCGATGAATGTTCCTGTACTACCGGAGTCAAGGAGGGCGTTCACTACATAACTCCTCTTAGGTCCGTGAACCCTTACTTGCACCACAGGAAACTCTCGGATCCCTACATTGGAAGATGGCTCTTTCCAAGATGGTTGTCGCTCAGAAGTAGTTAGAGTGAAGTCGTTGTCTGGATCCTTTTCATATGTGAGTGCTCGATACACTGCGGTATTTATCATGTAACAGGATTCGTTTTCGTCGGAGAACTCGTCTGTATATAATCCTTCCATCTCAGATTGATCAGTGTCGTTCACATCACTGAATTGGACATGTAGCTCGGAATCACTTACCTGATTCGGACTATTTCGCTCGAATTCAGCGTGCAACAAGATATGATGTTTCACACCACACTTTGCACACCTTATGTCAGAGAAACAGGTTCGTCGTTGGTGTCCTTGTCTGAGGCAATTATAACATAACCGCTTATCCCACATGACTTCGCGTCTCTCCGTTAATGACTTCTTCAGGAATTCATCACACATATTCAAACGGTGGGTCCCGTCACACAGCGCACATTTCGGTTTGATGTTACTTACCTTATTTTGAGTCACATTGTGTACACTTGCCTTTTCTTCGGGCTTTCTCACCGGAATTCTCTTGGGAGACGTGGGAGGAGTTTTTCTTACCTGTTCTCTCCTGTCATTTGCTCGAGACTTGAATTTACTCACCTGATCTTTAGGCATTTTATTGACATAATAAGATCTATCAGTGTCTTTCCCGCTATCTTCTCCTTGAGAAGTCTGGCTTTCGCCGTCGTCTGTATAACACACTGGTGTTACCTTTCTCCTAGAGACGGGTTTTTCACTTACCTTGTTTTCCGGTGTCTTTTCTCTAGACAGTTTCAGGAGCTGTAATTTCACTTCTCCATCTAGGAATGACATGAGATCAGCCATGGTAGGGTCTCGTCGTTGTTGTTCCATCATATATAGCACTTTCTTATCCCAGCGTGTACCTACTCCACCCTTCGGTAAAGTAGAAGCCACTGCTCTAATAACCATAGCATTCTGATACTCCTGAGACTTACCTAGCCAATCTAATTGTCTACAGATCTCCTGAATCTCATCGGAAAACTCGATAATTCCGCTGCTAATAAACTTTCGGGGCGCTACCAACTTTGCATACAAATACCCAGCGATGTTATTCCTATTACCATACCTGATGTTTAGTGTATCCCAAACTTGTCTTAATCCGTCTGGATGTCCAATAAACTTTAACGCCATTAACTTGGGAGATCCTTCCAAGCACTCGATGAGGTATCTAAGTTTTTCTCCATTAGATAGGACAGAGTTCTGTATGTTATCTTTGTAATATTCATTAAAAGGTAACCATTTCATCTCATCTCCATTGAACTTGACGATCTCTCCCACCTTTACCGCTTGCCGGGCTTCGGTTCTAGCCATTTGACGCGTAAAACTTTCTTGGGCCATCGTGTTATTCAATATCGAGTTATCGGTATATAAATTTCTCGGATTATGATCAGTTCTATAGGGAATGTCATTAACAACAGGTCTATAATTACCCTTAATAGGGTTCACTATAGGAGTTTCTACTTCGCTAGCAGTATAGATGCGTGTAGGCTCCACACCTTGCGCATGAGATATTTCAGACCTAACAGGTTGACACATTGTTACAGGGGGTGGTGGTATACCCTTTTGTAAATTTACTAATTTATCGCGTTCTAGCGCGATATTTTGCTGCACTTCTTGCAACTCTAGCTTACTTTCCTTTACTGTGCCCTTTAACTGTTGAACAGTCCCTTCTAACTCTCGGACCTGTTGAGAGGAGCGTGCTTGATTCTCCTCCATCTTTCCGAGGAGAATGTCCATCCCCCGCCGTCTCTCGTCCACCCAATCAACCGCCGAAACGGGATCCGCCAACGTCGTAGCGGGCAGACGAGGGACAACGGGCGACAAATCAGTAATATTTCGCTCGGGGTCCAGGACCTGAACTGTCTTCAGGGCAGTTCTACTGGGCACAGGTAGCTTAGTGCTATGCAGAGGGAATGTAGAGGTAGCTTCAGGGAGCACAGGTGTGTCTATCACCGAAGGGGTGATTTCAAAAACAGGCCTAATTATTTCAGGCTCATCTACTATAGTAGGGAGTCTTTCTATTTTAATTATTTGGTCTGTGGGTTCTGTACTGCCTAAGTTGGTGTTATTTAGTTGCCTTCTAACAGCTGGAGGCAAATCAGGCAATTTCTGACGGTGGAATGTTCTTTTACGTCTGCTTAGATGAGATCTATTTCCTTTGCCTTCAGTATCGGTGGTATCGCCTTCTTCAGATGATGTATATCCCTGTCTTTTGGGAGTAGATCGATTCATCATCTGCATATTACTAGCTGTTAACTGTTTACTGAAGTCGTCTTGCTTCTCTTGAAGATTTTCCAACTCCAGTTGGGTGATCTCTTCAGCCGCTCTCCGTTCTGCATCCGCCACCGCTGCCGCTTTTGCCTCTGCCGCTGCCGCTTTTGCCTCTGCCGCTGTCGCTTTTGCCTCTGCCGCTGCTTCTGCCAAGGTCGCCTTTCTTTCTGCCTCTGCCACTGCTGCTATCTTTCTGTCTTCTATACGTTTTTTAATTACTTGTTCTTCCTTTTCTCTAGCGATGCGGAGTTGTTCATCGAATTTAGCTTGGTTCGCCGCTAACCTATCTACATCTATTGCATCCAACACACGTTGGGCTCCTTCACTATTAGGGCTAAGTCCATCTAGCCTTCTCCTCAACTCTTCATCTCCCAAAAAACGCTGATAGTCTGACAGATAGATGTCAATGGCATCCTTCTTATGCGGTTTCTCTGCCGTCGCTTCACTTTCCACTTGGGAAAAAGTAGCGTCCGTTGATTCTCCATGGGTTGAGCGCTCCTCCAGCTGAGCTTTCCACTGAGCTGCTCCTTGAACCTGGCGACTCACCCGTTGAAACCAAGTCTTTACGGCAACTTGCAACGACGTGTCTTGTCTTCGTTTAGAAGCCTCCTCAAAGGCCGATAATATTAACCTGATTCGTAGAATTCTTTCTCTTACTTGATAAAGCAGCTGTCCCTGCTCTTGAGGTCCTTGAGGTTGTTGTAACAGTTGTTTTTCTACTCGCTCCATAGAGCTGAAGAATCCCTGTGCGTATCCGGCTGCGGACCTCTTCCACACAGCTGGATCTATGGTTTCCTCGGCTACTCCCATCCGGTGTATGTCTTCCCAGGCAGCTTCGGATAAATCAAACGGGAGTCCGGGTCCGGGAAAGTTCCATTGCAACTCAACCATGGACTTCAGTTCTTCCCTTGTGTATCCAGCATAGCTATCTCTAGTTGAACGCTGGCTTCTCGCCCAATCGATCTGGTGTTCTTCCACAGCGATCAATAACCTAGTGAGTACGGCTGCAGGAAGGATGAGAAGGGGATCTGAATAAGCCTCATCCGTCATCCTTGCTCCGCGTTCGGGTGTCAGTTCTACCGTATCTTCACTACTGGAGCTGTCGGGCCGTTGAGAAGTAAGTTCTTGGCTCGCGGGTTGTTGCTGTTCCGCTGCTTCTTGGTCCCGCTTGACCTGAGCTCGAGTGCCTATGATAGACCTACGATGTTGGACCAGCCTAGGTTCTTTTATTACTACTGGAGGGATGACTTTCCTCACAGTGGGAGGTGAACTGAACTTACGACTAGAAGGTTCTACGCCTCTATCTGAGTCGCAGATAGTTACATCTAATAAACTGTCTGACAGGTTCTGCTTAGTATCAGACATGTTTATGTATACAGTTGAATGTCTACTGCTGTATTACAGTCTGAGCAAGTCTAGTAACTCAGTATTAACTGATAGCCTAGTAATTAATTACCGGTACTGCTACTCAGTGTAGTAGGATATATATATAATATATTAGAACACCGGTATGCTTATAGTATATATAACTATAAAAGTATTATTACAGACTAGGTTTATCACAGAATACCGGTATAATTTTAGCACAAATATATATAAATATATAATAGGCCTAACGGAATACCGGTATACAGCTTACAGTTTGTAGTATATATAATTCTGGAATAGAATTAATTACAAGTACCGGTATAATTTCAGCCTAGATTTATAGAAATAAAGATAATAGGCCTATCGTAAATACCGGTATATCAATTATTTTAAGTAATTGAATTTCTGAATGCTAGGGTTACTTTGTTACTTTACTTACTTTATTACCGTTATTTGAACAGTAGTCCAACTGATATTGAGACCTAATGGTTGTATGGTAGGCCTACGATTTATAAATCGTTAGATTTGATTTATAATATATATATACCCGTTTTAATGGGTTTTGTCAATGTTTGAAATAAATGTTATTATTTCTGGGGAGTAATCACTACACAAAGCGGTGCGCTTTCAGTGAAGTGTTACTTATAGGACACTAAAACAAATAATACTAATTTACCTAAGTTACTTAATACTACAAATTACGTACAATTCGGGTGAGATTACAATCTCTAAATAAACACAAAAATTTACAAAAAACACAAAATACGAATTTTTAGGGTAATTTTACAAGAAGTCTACAAACCAGCCTAACAAAGGGTTAGAAATCTGGTTATTACAACGGACAGGGTACTACGGTATTTGAAATAATAAGTAGTAGTAAATACACTGCGTTGTCCAGATAGGAAAATACCACCGCCTGACGACCTATAGCCGTATCGCTATAGGTTCTACGTTATGTATCACGGAGTGTTCCTACCTAGAAGTTAATAGAGCTAATCGAACGTGCCTATCAACCACTTTACAATACAAATGTAATGCCTGCACTAATTACTTTCGGAAAGCACTGTACACTAAACCCTAAATTAGGTACGAGTACTTGTATAACATATAATCTGTAGTTAAATATACTTGAACAGCTAAAAGAACCACGGCATCTGCTGGAGTGACCGATGCACAAAATCACCAGTCTTTACCTACGCCAAGCAGCCCGTGTAGTACCGGGGTTAATTTAACTATAGCAGTATGTATAACAAACACAATTACTGTAGGAACAAACTTGGGGAATGAATGTTGCGAATAATCGCATAAACTCTGAATAATAAATATTACGCTACGCGTACAAACTACTCAAACAAAATGCAGACCGAACACTGACAGACTACTATCAAGCCTAAACAAACTACGGTATATGCAGACTCCGAAATAATTAGGTAGTATGCGTTCTAACCCAGTAGTACGACTTATTCTTTAGTTGGGGGTTTACCTTACAGCATTCGCTGCCCCTACTTCCTAACCGTTCTTTATCGGACAGGTGATCTACATACGCTGCAATCCGTTCAGACCTAATAACAGCCAGACAACTATCCAGCCTACAAATTATCTAAATAAATATTATACGCTACCCGTACAGACTTACACAAACAAAGTACAGACTAAACGATGGCAGACTACTCTCAAGCCTAAATAAACTACAGGACATGCAGACTCCGAAATAATTAGGTAGTATGCGTTCTAACCCAGTAGTACGACTCATTCTTTAATTGGGGATTTACCTTACAGCATTCGCTGCCCCTACTTCCTAACCGTTCTTTATCGGACAGGTGATCTACACACACTGCAATCCATTCAGACTTAACAGCAATCAGACAACAGCTCAGCCTACAAATTGTCTGTACAATCTGATCAGGCTTACACGCCTTCTGTTCAATACTGGCCTACAAACAAATAAAACTTGACAGAAATAAGTAAAAATCTCAATAAAAAACCAGGGCTGCAGTCCCTGATTAATTATTAAGGCCTACCGGTATATAATTATCAAAATCGAATAATACTAATGTACTTATACTGGAAGTACCGGTTAGGACAGTCGGGCCTATGGACCTACAGAAGTACCGGTTCTGGCAGTTGGACCTACGGACCTACGGCAGTACCGGTTCTGGCAGTTGGGCCTACTGACCTACAGATGTACCGTTCAGGTTTACCGGTTGACCGGTACTTTCAACTTTATTGCTTACTGCAATAAAGAAGCTATATCCTTTAATGTTCGCGCTTTTAGACCTTTGGCAGTTTAACCCGCCAAATTAGGATGTCTTCTAGATATTAAATCGCCTTTTAGCCTATGACAAGTATTTGATTCACTACACTAGTCGAAACCAATCTGTGCGCGATCATTCACCCGCTGGATATACCCGGGAGATTGGGTTCGACGGCTTAATTTTATTGCTATGTAAGCCTAATGTATTATTCGACTGACAGTATTATATAATCTCTGACAATATTATTCACCTTCGGGGAATATTAACAGTTCCTTTAGGACGTGGCGCTTTATCTATATAAACAGAGTTATGACTTAAACTACTCACAATGATATGGCTTAATTATAATTCACATATATGGCGCATTCTTTAGGAATTGCTTCTTTAACAGACTCACTCATATACAATGCTGCACAATACTGCACACTAATCTGCCAATCTTCACTGATTTTAGTCACATATAAAAGGAACACAGACTGACTCATGTAGGGTCTATCAAATAACATTAGATTCACTTCAAACCACTTTAACATAAGTCACAATCGTTATAGGTAACCTTTCTCTCTTACCTTCGGTATATCAAGAATATTGGGTTTTCGGGGTTATTTCTCGTTATTCCAATATAATAATTCATCAACAAATATAATGAATAACCGACAACAAATAGCAGTATACAGTATTGATTGAGCCGAGTCACGTCGTGATCGTGACTACGAAATTGCAGAGTGATATTCACAAAGTGATATTTAGCAGTTAAAGGATATATGTCCCTATAATTAAACCTACTAGTGTTGGGCTAAAAAGCAGAAAGCACAAAACACTACAAAGCCGTTCTTTCGTGGCTTTGAAAAACTCGTGACTACTCTCTATACGAGGATACCAACTACCCTTATTCCACGAAGCTCCTGTTCAACACAGAGAAAGAGCAGTGAGATAGGAAAATTTCAGTTCAGTAGCTCTGTGATAGGTCAAAATCAAGGCTAACTCAAATTCTATTGGGAGATACAAAACAGGGCTATGACGCAACCTTCCTAGGCTGGTTGGCCGATTAAACAGAGCCCAGATACCTGCGTACAGCAAATCAGCCAATAAGCCGGTAGCTTGCGCTATTCGAGTTATAGATCCCCTTTTAGAGTATTCAGCGACTGGGGGGGAACTGGTTAGCAAGGCAAACGAATCAGTTATCCCACAAAAGCTTTTACAGTTTTTTTAGTTAGTTATGTACCTAATTTATAAGTATAGGCCTAAGTAATTTTTAATTAATCGATCTTTTTTTAGAACGTTTTTTTAAGTCAATTTATTATTAAGGAATTATCAGATTATTGATTATTATATTACTGTAACTGTATTACAGTGCATATTTTTAGAATTTGCGGCATTTTTGTACAACAATAAATCAAGTTGCAGTTTGTCAGTTTGTGGCATTTATTAATAGTTAATTAGCGACTTTTAGAGATTGTCAGTGACGTGAGTGTAGAAATGCGAGCGAATAATTATACATTCCTAAAGAATGTAAATACTGTGTAGTCTCATGACCATTCGTTGTAATTAGTGTTAGTCATAACTCTGCGTGATACTTAAAGCGCCACGCCCCAACGGAACTGCTAATATTCCCCCGAAAGTAAATATAGTTGTCGGAGATTATATAGTAGTGATCAATTGAATAATACAAAGTAGCCTACTGCAATAACTTTCTCTAGAACCGAATCCAGTCTCCCACACCCGTGGGTCATACGCCACGCTATAGACTGGCTTCTTCTAGTAATTGCTATGTTACGATTTCTTAAATTCTTGCGCGAACACAGCGATGTGGATACCAGCTTTATGTTGGGGAGTAAAGAAAAAGGGTTGAATGTTTACTGTGTGTTCAAAATTGTGAGTTATTGTGGCGCCCTTCCTCTACTGCCTTATAGGTTACAGCTAAAAGGTTACTGAAACGGGTTTGTAAAATAAATTTATGTTATTTTTGTTAAAAAACAAATGTTATCCCGAGTTTTGTAAAGTTGTTCGAACGAATTTGCAAAAGTCGGGGAAACAAACTTGATTGGGTGTTTGTTGGTATAGAAACCACTCCCGACAATTAGATTTGTTTCCCCGAGTATTGTCGTGCAAACGAGTTTGCAAAAGTCGGGGGAACAAAAAAAATATTACTCTATTTGGCCGTACAGGGCCACCATAGAGTAAAGAAGGTTTTTACTCTCAGCCCACGATATGTGAAGGGTGTGGGGGGGGGGGGGGGGGGGGGAACTAGATAAGTAAAGAAGATAAGCAGCTGAAGCTGTAGGCCTGCCGACAATAAGACCAAGAAAGATACCGGTACTAGGCCTATACAGTTTTTATCTTTTTAGTCAGACTACAGCCAGACAGCACAATGTCACCACTCTTAATCTCCACAGTTGTCATCGTTCTGGGCCGTTTCGTTGTGGCAGAACCATCCGATCCGCGGAGTAACCCTGCAACCCACCTAATACCCGTATTGGACTGGTTTGCGGAACCTGTCGCTACCGTTTCGAACTGCCGCGCCGAATCGACGGAGATGTGGTTGACGAGTGGATTTAGCCTCTACTGCTCTCGTCGGGGAAGAAGATCTTGGGTCTCCTCTCCACGAACTAGAGGCCTAATCGCCAAACTCTGTCTTCTGTCTCTGGCTGGGGATATTGAGACCAACCCAGGACCCAGCAGGACGCGGGCCCCGAAGATCAACTGTCCCGTCTGCAGGTCTGTCAGCGAGGAACAAACTCTCGGAGTAAGATCGTCCAATGCGAGAGTTGTGACACATTTGTACATTTAAAATGTTACCGTAGGAATAGCAGTAATTTATTCTCCACCAGAAACAATCTTGAGCCAAGTTTTCTCTGCAATAGCTGTATTTTTACGGAACTTCCCTTTCATGATACTATTTTAGAATCAGAAACCGACGATTCATTCCTCACATCGCCTCTGCAAACTCCAAGTGATGCTGAGAGTGAAACTTTTAAATTTTTTAAGAAAAAAGGTCTGCATTTTTTTGCATTTAAACGCACGATCTCTGCTTCCCAAACTTTCCGAAATTCGTATTTTAATCAATAAATCCAACCCAGCAGTTTTAACAATCTCTGAAACTTGGCTCGATGATAGCGTTTCTGATGGAGAAATTTATATTGATAATTACGTAGTTTTACGTAAGGATAGGGACAGACACGGCGGTGGTGTCTGTACTTACATTCGATGTGATTTAGCTTTTAATCGTAGGGAAGATTTAGAGTCTTGTGACGAAGTTTTACTGGTGGAACTTTTACTCCCTAAAACTAAACCTATTTTAATCGGTACTTTATATCGGTACGCTTTTTAAGTTTGTTAGTTAATTCTGACTGGGAACCCTGTTTTAAGGCCACTGACATTAACCTTGCGTACACTGTTTTTAAAGATATATTTCTAAAGTCACTTAATACTGTAGCACCAATTAAAGAAATTAGTCTTAAACAACGCACTGAGCCCTGGATGACCTCGGGTATTCTTAGTAATATCAGAGAAAGAGATAACTATTTGTATAAATTTAGGAAATACCGTGTTTTAGCTGATTATAATAATTACTGCAAATATAGAAACCTTGTCCAACGGGAAATAAAAAAAGCTAAATCTGAATATTTGTACAACAAAATAAGTGAGAATAAAGATAATCCTAAAAGTCTATGGTCTACCCTAAAATCTTTAGGTTATAAAAACCTTAAATCTACATCGAATATTGTTCTGCAAGATAATGGTGAGATGGTACATGATCATACTCTAGTTAGTAATTTATTTAATAATTATTTTACTAATGTTGCCTCGTATTTAGTTAAGAAGTTACCGTTATCAAGTAATAAATATAGTATAGGGTCCGAAACTCTAAATAATTTTTATTTAGAAAAGTTACAAAATTCAGAAAAGTTATTTTTAAAACCCGTTTCTGAGGATTTTGTTTTTCAAAATCTACTTAGCCTATCAGCCTCAAAAAGTACCGGTCTAGATCTAATACCTGCCCGTTTTCTTAAGGATGGTGCTGAAGTACTTAAAGTGCCTATTACTTTTATTATTAATTACTCCATCGTAGATAATGTAGTACCAGACGAACTGAAATTAGCTAAGGTTGTTCCGCTGTATAAAAAGAATAGTAAAGTAGAACCCTGTAATTACAGACCTGTTAGTATCTTAAGTATTGTATCTAAAATTCTAGAACGTTCTGTTTTTCTACAGCTGGAAGCTGATCTATGAACTTCAGTCCGGTTTTCGTAAATCATATTCTACAGACACCTGTCTTATTAACTTAACTGATACAATTAGATGTAATAACCAGTTTATATACTGGTATGGTAATGTTGGACCTACAAAAGGCATTTCGATACTGTAGATCACGAAATTCTGCTTGGTAAGTTATGCCTGATGGGTGTAGGTTCTATAGACTGGTTCAAGTCCTACCTGTCAGACAGAGGTCAAACTGTAGTCATTAGCAAATCGCAGTCTACTGTACAAGAGATTACCTGTGGTGTACCGCAAGGTAGTATATTAGGTCCTCTGCTTTTTGTATGCTATGTAAATGAACTGATAAGTAGTATAGATCCCGATTTTAAACTCATTTTATATGCCGACGACAGTGCTCTTATTTTCTCTCATAAAGATCCTATCCATATTTCCCAAAAGTTAAGTGCAGTTCTAGAATCCTGTAATGAGTGGTTGGTTGATAATAAGCTATCCATTCACTACGGTAAGACTGAAAGTATTTTGTTTGGTTCCAAAAGAAAGTTAAAGAAGGTAACTAAGTTTGAAGTCACTAGTAATGGACATAAGATTGAAAATAAAAAGGAAGTTAAATATTTAGGCGCCACATTGGATAACTGCTTATCAGGAGAAAGCACAGTGAAAAATATTTTCTCGAAAGTTAACAGTAGGCTTAGGTTTCTATACAGAAATAAAAATAGTTTAAACACCGACTCCCACAAGTTACTTTGCTCTTCTTTAATACAGTGTCACATGGACTATGCGTGCTCTTCTTGGTATGAAGGCTTAACCAAACAGCTTAAATCTAAATTACAAGTAGCTCAGAATAAAGTAGTACGATTTATTAAAGACTATAAACCTAGGCACCACCTAACTCCAGATGACTTTTCTGAATCTGGACTACTTAACTTAGATAGTAGAGTTAAGCAGCTACGCCTTAACCATGTGCATAAAGTGTATAATGGTAAATGTCCCAATTACCTAAAACAAAAATTCAACAGAGTGCGCGATACACACCCTTACAGTACCAGAGCTAGTGCTTCAAACTTCTACCTCGAGTGAGCTACCAGTAGTGGTAGCTACTGCAGTTTTAATCAGTCTATAATTTAATGCATAAGCTACGCTGCTATGTCAGTACCAGTACTGCTGCACTCAGCACTGTCTGACTGTACTGTAAAATTATAATTTAAGGGGGGACTCAATCTGCGGAGGGGGGACAGAATCCGCTAGCGGATTCGGTCCCCCCGGACTCAATCCGCTAGCGGATTCGGTCCCCCCGGACCATATCCGCGGGGGGACAGAATCCGCTGTTACACCGGTTCCGTATAGAGTACTACTGTATGAATTAACTGTACCACAACACCAACACGTATTTGCTGTTATAAGTCCTTTATATAGTTACTAGGAAAATCTATTTGCAATATAATTTAGATAAATTTGATTGTCCGATCTTCGCAATTGGTCTTTTGAAATTGTTGAAGTATGTTTAGCAGTTTTTTGATTATTTTGGAATAATAATTATTCCTACCATTGGCTCATTCCTGTTTGGGGGCCTCCATCCTGGTTCTATCACATTTGAGACAGAGTGACAAACACCTTTCCCCAGTGGCTATTTTTGGACCGATTTGTCTCATATTTCACACATACACTTTCTAAAACCTATGTGCAACTTCATAGAAAAAAATTTTAAATTCGTGTAATTTTTCGCTTCGAGCATCACAATTGCAAATCATGAGTCATGAGAAAATCATGGCTTCTTTCTCGAAAAGTAAATTTTTGCCTGTTTTCGTGCACCATTTCCTTAATTTTCCTTCAATTTGCCGGAAAATCTACAGACAGACACCCCAGACAGCCAGGTCTTGTATTTAATGTGGTATAAATTTTACGGCTGCAAAGGACGATGTGCCCTTCGCGAAGCACTTGTAAATAACTGTAATTTCTAGAAAATACTTAACTTAATTTAACTAGGCCTACAGTCTGACTGTCAGTACCGCCCTGCCAGTACCAGACAACCGCACTACCGTTACCTAGTACTGACAGTCTGACTGTCAGTACCGCCCTGCCAGTACCAGACAACCGCACTATCGTTACCTACTGTTCAATCATACCGGCGACACTGGGGGAGGAGAGCAAGAATGACAGTTTAAGTGCCTGAAACGATTTACAATTAGCAGACATTTCGCGGATGTCATCCTGTCATCTGCAGCCGTCTTTCAGTGGTGGATAAGACACAATCTCGGTCCGTAAACACCCCCAACATGTTGTCGTTGCTCGATGGTAATGAAGCGGGATGACGCGAACGAGAAAGTAAAATTGCAATTGTTCCCATATAGCCTAGGTTTAGTTGGAATTGTGGCCCATACTTGTTGCATGTATTAATTGTAACTTTTAGTTAATTTCTTACTTTTTAAATAATATAACTTTACAATATAATTATGTTGCGAATTACTTTGCAGTAATTTGTTGTGACGTTTTATACAGTAGTCCTACTAATTATTATTCATGTTATTAATAATTAATAAATTTTAATAATAGTTTTTTTAGTTAGTTATGTACCTAATTTATAAGTATAGGCCTAAGTAATTTTTAATTAATCGATCATTTTTTATAGTACGTTTTTTTAAGTCAAATTATTATTAAGGAATTATCAGATTATTGATTATTATATTACTGCAACTGTATTACAGGGCATATTTTTAGGAATTGTGGCATTTTTGTATAATAATAAATCAATTTGCAGTTTGTGGCATTTATTAATAGTTAATTAGCGACTTTTAGAGTAGCCGTACCGCGACTTTAAAAAGTCGCGTTACGGCTAATCTCCCAAAAAATTAGCCGTAACGCAACGACACCCTATATTACTATGAATAGACGATGCCACAACACTTACTGTATTGGTGTTACTACGTAGTTAAATACACTACGAAAATCTATTTGCAATAACATTTTAGATAAATTAGATACCAGTAGGCCTACTCTGGCACCTACAAGGCCTCGGTACCGGTAGTGTGATCTTGGCGACGTTTGTATATTATTGTTGAAGCATTTTTGCTACTTTAATTTGGAATAATTATTACAAACTCTTCCCACTATTTTTTTTACTAGTGAAATGTTGTTGTCAGATGTAAAGATGATAAATTAATTCCTGGAATGGCATTTTAACGAGAAAATTCGTAAATTGTGATATTAATTATGAGCGATGTTTTATTTCTTGAACGAAAAAATATAAAATGTTTATTTAAAACATTTAAAACATTTTAATTTTTATATTTTTAACTAAACTCCGGCTCCCGCACTGGTTCCGACCAAATTCCAACTCCTATTGGGCTATTTATACCAGTAGGCCTACAGTACTGTATAGCATATATTTTATAACTAATTCCGATACTTTTATACTTGAATATTAATTAATTAACTCAGATAAAACAATGGAAGCTGCTCTATCGGATAATATATGGCTGGGCGACCTCCAACATTTCCCGGATGGAGACAAGTTCCTGTACGCCGGTTCCGAGGGCGTCGTTGTTTGCGATACATCGAACCCCGGAGTTATCGGGCGGTACAAAGATGAGGATAAGAGAGGAATAACCTGATGCGCTATATCAAGTGATGCCAAGAGAGTCGCGGGAACTGTCTTTAGTGGGGACGGTGGGGGCGTAAATGTTTGGGATACGGAGAGTCGTGAGCTGTTGTTCCACGTCGCTCACAATGAACTCCGTATAAACTCGGAGTCTACAGAAACAGATCGGTTCGCTCTCACCTTCTCTCCATCGGACCCCAACGTTTTATCCACATGTTGTAATGATGGAACTTTATCCATCATTACAATAAATCCTTCCGGTACCGCAACAGGTAATTTATTTACTCATAAAACTTGGGCGGCTCACAGTAACTGGGTAACCGACATTGTATTCTCTACAGATGGTTCTCAAGTAGTTAGCGGTTCCTGGGATGGAACCGCTAATCTCTGGGACCTCAAAGGGAACCTAATAAAGGTTCTTATGGAAGGGGAGAGGGAAGTCTGGTCGGTAGCGTTTAATACAGATGGTACTAAACTGTTAATAGGGGGTCGCGGGTTCACTAAATGTATTTCCTTTATAACCTATGAGGAATTATGGGAACAGAGTGTAGGAGGGTCGGAGGTTAAATGGGAACCTCGGGGTGGGAGGGTTGCTGTGTGGAGCGCGTTTATAGATGGTTAATCGTGTATAAGTTTATTAGATGGAGGTGGGAGGGTAATAAAGGAGTTTGTGGGTCGGCCGGGTGGGGAGGCGAACTATTTCAATTCTATTAACTTCCACCCAGAAGGGAATTACCTACTGATTGGTTATAGAAAGGGAACTATTATTAAAATTAATATAAACCAAACCGATCAGATAGAATATATTAATGTAGGAGAAGTTAGTGAGAAAATAAAAGGAGCAAAAAAATGGGGAGAAATAGGGAAATACGTTGGGAAGGTGGGTCCGTTAGGGGAAGAAATACAGACGGTAGTTAAGGGAATTATTGGTACCTTATAAACTCACAGAGGGACAATAGGAATTGGCTGATAATTTAGAATTAAAGCCACTAATAATTTATCTACAAAGTCGATTTGTTATAACTGGAAATCAGGTTGAAAAAATTAAATCACATCCAGATAGTCTTACAAGGAACAATGAACTTATTGAAATCCTTAAGAAACGGCCCTACAAAGACTTTCTTACGTTCTGTGACGGACTTAGGGAAACTAACCAAGAACACTTAGCTGAAATTATTGAAATAAAACCGCCTCTTCCTAAATAAACAAGTGAAATTAATTGAAATAAAGTTATAGGATGAAAAAAAGTATTGGAAAGAGGAACTTTTAATCTTTAGTTAAACTCACCGAATTTAAACTCTTTAGTTTGGGAAAATATAAATAAAGTTAAAAATTAAACGTTACGATTTATGGAAATACATTTAGTGCTGTTGTTATTAATTAGTTAATTAATAATTAGTCTACCATCCATTGTTGTGTGTTTGTAACATATATTGTGTTGTTACATATAGTTTCTGAATCTTTGAATTATATTATTTAATTATCTTTTACAAATAGAATTACTTTTCTGTTTTATGAATCATTTCGTCTTAGAGATGAAACAGACAGGGGGGATTCGGGGCAATAAAAATACATCCCTCTCCAGGGGAAAATCTACACAAATAACAGCTGATTACTCCCACAAATACAACTGTAATCTGTGCTATTGTTTATTGTTTTGGTTATAATAACGTGCCTCAGTAACCTGCTCCTGTAGGTGTCTCACCCCCTGTCTCAGCGAGAAAACATTGTCTATTAAATAATTAACTTTATTGTTAAACAATAATAGATTCTTTGGTTAAAAAGATTTATTAATATACTAGAAAGCCTGTGGCCCTTCGGGCCACAGCTTTCTAGTGCACGTGCAGATGATATATGAATATGTGTGGGAGATTTGAGAACTGCATACGGAACAGACACCATCATTAAATAAAACACCACCCCCATACTGTAAGAGATAACTGTCAAGTTTCAACTTTAGGCAGATTGTAAATATCAAAATTTTCAGAAAATGATCACTTTCAGATCCACCCTCTACCTGCGGACTGGTGAAATGCAGACGGCGCTGCAGTTTGGTAAAGATGGGGTTTATGGTGAAGTAAAATGCCTGCCTTTCAAGTTTCAGCTTAAACAGATTGTAAATAACAAAATTGGTGTAGATGTTCACATTCAGACATTTCACCCTCTAGCGGTAGACTGAAGAACTGTAGACGACTCTGGGACTCCGTAAAGATACAGAATATGCTGTAGTAGATTCCTGCCAAGTTCCAGCTCAATAGGATTAAAAAGAACCAAATGGGATGAGGTGTTCACTATCAGATATGTCGCCCTCTAGCGGCAGATGGGGGGACTGTATAAAACTCTGTGACTCCGTAAAGGTACAGCCTATGCTGTAGTAGATGCCTACCAAGTTTCAGTCTAAACCGTTAGTAAATAACAAAGTTGGAGAAGATGTTCACTTTCAGACATTTCACCCTCTAGCGGTAGACTGGGGAAGTGAATAGGATTCTGCAACCCCGTAAAGATACAGCCTATGATGTAGTAGATACCAACCAAGTTTCAGCTCAAAATGATTAAAAAGAACCAAATGGGATGAGGTATTCACTATCAGAAAATTCGCCCTCTAGCGGCTGACTGTGGAACTGTAGACGACTCTACTACTCCGCAAAGATATAGCCTATGCTATAGTAGATGCCTACCAAGTTTCAGTCTAAAAGGATTGTAAATAACAAAGTTGGAGGAGATGTTAACTTTCATACATTTCGCCCTCTAGCGGCAGACGCGGGTAATGTAGACAACTCTGCGCGACTCAGTAAAGATATAGCCTATGCTGTAGTAGATGCCTACCAAGTTCAGTCTAAATGGATTATAAATAACAAAGTTGGAGAAGATGTTAACTCTCAGACATTTAGCCCTCTAACGGTAGACTGGGGAACTGTGGACAACTCAGTGACTCCGGAAATATACAGCCTATGCTGCAGTATATAGCTACCAAGTTTCAGCTCAAAAGCATTAAAAACAACCCAATGAGATCAGGTTTTCACTATCGGACAATTCGCCCTCTAGCGGCAGATGGGGGAACTTCAGACGGCTCTGAGTATTACGTTGCAACGAGTTAGGGCGAGACCTATCTAACGAGCTATAGTAAGCGAGATTTCATCGAGATTAGATGTATAATATTAGATAAAATAATAATACAGTAAGTATAGGCCTACAGAAATAATTATTTTACTTTTAATATTCATAACAGTAAAACAAAAATGTTATAAACCTCTCCTTCCATGCAGCCAATGATTGAGAAAGCAGAATTACTCTGAGCAATTCGCAACAGACAACCCAAACCCATCCCAATCAACACTCCAGCCTGCTAGCTCCTTATCTGTGCCCAGCCAGCTAGCTGCGAGTTCAATAATTACCTTAACGTTGCTATGATACAGAAAACAATTCTTCCCTATTCAATAACTATAGGCCAATTCGATCCTGCTTGGCGAATATGACATATTTATACACTATTTGATTTTTAATCAATAAATAATCATACATATTTATATTAAACACTCGAATAAAATAAAAACTTTGTGAGAATGGGACACGGCGAATCTACCCATGTTAATTTTATACCAGGTGGGATAAATGTTACCCCTCTAAACAATTAATTACCGATAGAAGAACCGAAATAATTCGATAAATTTCGCCCGAAAATCACGAAAATCGCCCTCTAGCGGCAGACGGGCGAACTTCAGACGGCTCTGAGTATTACGTTGCAACGAGTTAGGGCGAGACCTTTCTAACGAGCTATAGCAAGCGAGATTTCATCGAGATGGGTTCGATTGTATAGCCGATGACAAACACACAGACAGACAGACAGACAGACAGACAATCGAGATTTATATATATTAGACTAGAAAGCCCGTGGCCCTTCGGGCCACGGCTTTCTAGTGCTTGAGGTATGATATGTAACATTACGCCCGAGTCATACATGGACTAAGTTTAGCAGCTGAGACGAAGACAAAGAAACGATTTGAAACGAAGATATTTTGACATACCGACGTTTTGCTGGGTGAGTAGGCCTACTGTAAGAAGTTTTATTTTCGCTTTCAAGTTATTGCTACAACCGTTTGAAAAACGTGCCTCAAACAACATTGTACAAGTCGCACCGCGACCACAGTTATTTTACGTCCTTGTAGTGATTTGTTGGTAGAAACGGAAAGGTGTCATTGAAAGATTCCAAATATGTAACAAAATCTGCATTTTGTTGAGAAATAGCTGAGTCACGGGCACGGGTTATACTAAGCGCATTGAAAATATAGTCATGGCCTTAATTAAAGAAATAGTAGTTCTCCACAAATGATAAAATAAAATGAACTAACTTATAATTATAAATTATATTTCGAAACAGGGAGCCGAACTATTGACGCAAATCCATCAGGGCAAATCAATAATGTTAATAATAAATTAAGAGAAAGGAACAGGTTAAAGTGGCTGTCTATTCTTAACCAAAACAATTCACTGTAGCAGTTTAGCTTTGCTGATTCGAGTAGGTATTCGCATTGGGGGCCGCAATGGTTAATTGGAAGCCATGATTTGTACACAATGTAATAAATATTATTAAATTACAATGCTTCCACTGATATTTCGGGAATTACACTGCAATAATACAATATTAAGGGGAATTAATATTGTTCCATATATATAAGATCGGGATCGCGGCGGCCTGCCCCTGCTCTATGGTCCATCGTCGGCAGACCCAGAAACAAAACCTCCCAAATCACTAGGTTAGCCATACAATTGGTATTCTTTATTCTAAGTCTTATAGTTAGACTAAGACTACTGTAATTTAATTACCATTCGGTATTCACCTTCTGTTTTCGGCGTTCGGTATTCGCCATTAGGTACTGTATTCGACGTTCTGTTTTGGGCATTTTTGGTATTCGACGTGGAGTACGTCCTACGAGTCTTTTTTCCCGCATGAAGATTTTTGAATAATTTTAAATCTTATTTATCCGCATTTGCTCGATTTTAATTTGAAATTAATTTTTTGGTAAATTCAATTATACAATTAGTTGATTTACCAACTAATTGATTAATTAATAGCTCAACCAATTGCCATTTGTATCTATGCCTGACCATTTATCATTTATATAATGATTAATTAGGTTGTATAATACAGTTTATACGGTTAACGGTTGTTCTATTTATTGCTGTGTATAATATATAGCAGGTGAGATCAGATTTTGATTTATGAGAGCTGCCACTGCCATCACGGGGGAACGGTAGAGGGCTATAAAGTGGTGTAAGTAACATTGGTCAGGCCTCTACAGTACACGGCCAGCAGACACTTAGGAGCCTGGTTAATGAATTAGCGTGATTGGTTATTGGACTACAAAGTGGTGTAGATTAGATTGGTCTGCCTCTATATACAGTACACTGTATTTGTTGTCTTGCATTCTGTATCCTGTTATTATTACTGTAGGCCTATTAAAATAAATCGTACAAGAGTGAAAATTACACGCCATGGACGAGGAACCACGTATGAGCTTGGGACCATTGATTAACGGATTGATTGGCGGATTTGTGTCAGGTATGTATCTAATTTACGTATGTAGGTCTACTTCCCACTTACTGTCTGTTCGATTTCCCTGTTTCCGAGTCTTCATAGAAAATAAGTCTGCCTTAATTACTGTGTACCGTACTGTAAACACAAAGTGCTACGGTGCTCCGTAAACAACGTTTTTTATAGTTAATTTTTATAGTTTATCAAACAATTAAACAATATACATCAATCATATGTCTTGACTACCGCTTCAGATATTGAAAATAATGTATTATTTTATCTGAAACACCAACCCGACTAAAATACAGAAAGCTCAGAAGCTTATATTATTATCCAACTGAACTGTATAGTTTATTGGGTACCTTACAGACTTCAGACTTGGCTGAATGATATTTCTATGACTAATTCATTTTTAGTTATTGTCGCATATGTGGCAGACGCGGAGGACGGTGTTGCCACCGTATCGGGGAAAGAAGTCCCAATACGAACGTATACTCTAAGAGACGGTACAAATGAGTGTACACTTACTGTGTGGGAGCCAGGAAAGTTTCTGGAGAACCGGCTAAATCTAACAAAAGGGAGCATTTGCGAAGTTCGCAATTTAAAGATCCGGCACTACCAGGGTCTAAAGACCCTGTATAGTACTGGCCGGACCACTGGCAAGGTAAGTTGCCTATTCTGTAACTCTTCTATATATCACAAAGTTCATGTGTTCGAACCCCAGAAGTGCAGTCCAGTTAACTTAAGTAACGTAGATCATGTTATGTAAAATGGGGGGGGGGGGGGGGGGGGGGGCGCGACTATGTGCGACCAGGTGGGGAAAATCCCACCTGGTCGAATAAACATTGTTAATTGTCAAATAAGGGAAAGAAACAGGTTATAGTCGCAGCCTAACCAAAACAGTAAATGTTAGGGTTCATTGTTGTTCGTAATCAGTCGTTGTTAACTAAGTTTAATAAATACATATAGATAGGGTCTTCCCCAACGGTAAAAAAAAAATAATTGAATTAATTTAAATTAATTCAATTATTTATTTAATTATTTTTTTTTTACCGTTGGGGAAGACCCTTATCTATTTGTATTTATTTAACTTATGATGGACCCCCTAACAGCAGCATGTCGCTTTGTTTCAAGATTTAACTAAGTTTGAATGTCATAGTGATTCCAATAATTAACTGATTTATCAACTTTTAATATAGGAATTAATGCCGAGTTCTTCTGTTGTGGCGGGAGTTCCTCTCCCGTATGAGGAGGAGATTTCGTCAACCCCCCCCGTTCCGACACCGACCCCACCGCCTACACCGACACCCCCGCCACCAATGTCGCCATCATACACCTCGCCCTTTAGAGGTTCTGGGGCAGTCGCCACTGCTCAACAACCTCCGGCTACACCCTTGAAGAGGCTTATTGAAAGCCAGGTTGTTGCCTGGGGGGCCGCCTTGGAGAGCCTTGGTGACGATCCCGTCGAAGTGAAACGGAAGATACTGAAGGTATCTGAAATACTGCTATCAGATTAATATTTTGTGTCTGCTCAACTCTTCTCAACTCAACTCTATTACATCGCCGCTCATAGTATCTACAAGATCGATCTCCCCAATATGGTCAATATATCTTTCAATTATCGCTACTTTATGTACTTTCTTATATAGTTATATTTCCTCTGTCCCCACGATTGTTTGGACATAAGCCAAAACAAAGACGGAAAATGTTGTCCGTAAAACAGGACTAAATCTCAGTAAAACACGTCGATTATTCTATTCCAGTTATTATTCTATTCATGTTGATACTGTAGTATGTAGTTCATATCTTGTACTATATAATACTATATAATATACCATAAATTTCATAGTTTTAATTTTTATAAATAGAGTGCAGAAGTTGGTTAATTTTGGCGCTCAATATATTATAGTTTATATTATTATAGTGTTTGTGTTTGTTTATTCTGATGAAAAAAACGTTGGTTTATTTTGCTCACCGTAAGCATCAATGCATGATAGGGATTCCTACACATATTATATTTTATTTATAAGTAATAATTTCATCATTATTCTAAACTATTTTTATTAGTAACTTTTTAGTTTAATTTCGCTGAGCCAGTATGTGTATGCCCTGACGTGTGATGATCCCACGTTCCGAGAGGTGACTGGACTTCGATTATAAATAGTAGCTTTCGTTTTAATCTGCATTTTATTCGTATTGAGGGTGAGAATGGAAATGAACACAGGGAGGTGGGTTAGGGTGGGTTATACTAACACGCGGGGTGGAGTCGACCTTTGCCATACAGTTTAGTACATTGTGCAACTGTTTGGAGCTATATCTATTCAATGGCTTAATGAAATTTGGTATAAAGTATTATTTTAACTTTGAATTTATTGTATTCTAAATAAATATAAAAAATAATAATTCAATAAACATTAAAACAATTAATCAGTGAGGCTCCATCGTATTGCGATTAGGAATCATCATCAATCAGAGATCCCGCCCTTCGGCCTTCATTTGCCAGATACAGGAAGCATTTCGTCTTTATCCTGCAACGGTATGACGTAATAATATTTAAGATAATTAATATAATAAAAGATAATAATAACTGAATCAAATATCGGTATAATAAACACTGTTGAAGAGCAGGCGAGTTCGGTAATAAACACAAAACACAAATTTAATATTATGTATGTAATTGACATAGACATGACATAGAAAACTACCTTAGATATCCATCAAGGCCTC
>JAUCBJ010006608.1:0-76081 GCA_032718475.1 Nemertoderma westbladi | reverse complement strand
ATGTATGGGTTCGTCGATCGTTCCTCCTGTTTGTATTCTTCCGCCGCTCCAGTACGGAATATTTCCCGTTCCGTCGACTCCGAGTCGCTAGATGAATCGCTGTCGTCCGGATAAGGTGGCTGGCGGGTTCGTGTCCGACGTATTATTCTGGGTCTCGTCCGTTGTGGTCCGGAATCTACGGCTCTCCGTTGTTCGGTAGGCTCGCAAGCCTTCCACGAAGTCGTAGGTCTCGCTATACGTTGTCCGATCCCGTGGGTACTACCCACATCCATCCTCCTCCGTAGTTCGGTAGGCTCGCAAGCCTTCCACGAAGTCGTAGGTTGCGTCAAACATTGTGTCAACGGTCGAGTGAAATAGTCGGGTTTCGTAGTTGGTCTGTAAATAACTGGATTTGCACAGCACGTCACAGGTTTAACTTGTAATGGTTTACTCACCTGTTTAATGGTCATAAACGCAGGTTCCTCTCTTCCTACAAGTAGACTACGACTTACTGTAGGTGGACTAGTTATGTTACCTGCTAAAATTGGCGATGAAGTCGCCCTAGGTTGCGGTAATTCCGTCACAACACACCTGTTGCCTTGCGTCGAACGCACAGGCGTAATTTCCTTAGGTTTCATAACGAAGACCGGTTTTATCGGAGTCGTGGGTTTGAGCATAGGAATAACTTGGGGAAAACGTTTACAGTAATCCTCGACGAACTCCTCTCCTCGATCTATCGCTCCCACGCTTCCTTCCTCGATCCGCTTCTGTATTCCGCGATATCGAGCTTCCATACGATCCAGGGCAGACAAGTCGTGTCCAGTCCGCGATCGCATAGATCTATCTCTCGCGTCGAGTTCGAGGTCCGCTTGCGCATTCGCTGTCTCGCGCGATCTACGATTCAATTCGAACTGTAGTTGCATCTCCCTTTCGCGTCGATCTGCGTCCTGTTGTTGTGCCGCTAATTCCGCTTCCTGTATAGCTAATCGAGCGTTTATTTGCCGTGCCTCCAACTTAGCGCGAGCATCAGACGCTGCCTTCTTCCGTGCTAACTCGTCCGCTGCTGCTGCTGCGGCCGCTTCTTGCGCCAAGTTTTCCTCCAATCTGCGCATTTCCGAAGCTTCGAATTCGGCTTGCGCCTTGAGTTGCGCAATTCTTGCCTCGTCCTCTCTGCGCTGTTTCTCTCCTTCGATGGCGATCTGTGCCATCTGTAGTTGCGCTTCTTCCTCGGCGACTTGTTGTCGGCGTGCAACCTCCTGTTGTTGTCGAGTAATTCCAGACGCTGTTCTACTAACGTTGCCAACGTTGCCAACGTCGCTCCGTACGCTAACGAACGATCTATCCAGTGGTGGATGTTGGTAGGCTCGCGAGCCTTCCGTAGTGAGAACTTCCGTCGTCCCTCGCGGTTCGACTTCCGGTTCGTCGATCGGTACGCCGCATCTACGAAGAAAATTGGTCAGCGTTTCCAACCTTCCGTCCAGGCAGTAGAGTTCTTCTTCCTCTTCGGGTTGTAACAACGCGTCCGAAACTGACTCACCTAGCAGTTGGTCGAACTGCTCCTGTTGAGCCAATCTTATCACCGACTTAAACTGGATAAGGCTTTCTCTCGCACTTACCAATTTATCTACTATCTTCACCTGAGTAAAGTTGTCGCCACGCAACTCTGCAAGTTCGTGCAAACCTTTAAGTTTATCTACGGAGGCATGTACCCTACTTTCTATCCTTACCTGTAAGGTGTAGAACTCGTATCTCGACATCGGGGCGGTTAACTCGCGTAAAACGCGAAAACCTTCTCCGAGGTTCCGAGTAATCTGGGCCATGTGTCCTCCTATACTTCTAATAACGTTCTCCTGGCTTCCAGTCGAACTTACCATGTCCGGTTCCCGTGATCTAGTCTGCGGGACGGTAAGGAAATCTTCAATTCTGCCGTCGCCACGCGTTGCGGTTTCCGGTATTTCCGTTCGGGGTACCGGTGACGCAAGCGGTGTGACATCGGTGGAATCTCGGGTTCTCCTTCTCGGTTCGTCTACTGTCGATCTGTCCGGGTCGCACGAGTCATAGTCGGTAGGTGGGTATCTCGTCGAATGGGGTGTGTCACTCATGTCTTATTATATACGTCAAGTACGGGTAATAAAATGTCAAAGTGTCTGAATGTTGAAGTGTCAAACTTACCTAACCGGTACAAATAAATCAACAAGTCAGAATGTCGAAATGTCAAAATGTCGAAATGTACAAATGTCAAACTTACCTTGATATATATATATATCATATATATACCCTAACCGGTACAAATAAACTAACAAAGGTATATAATAAAATAAGTAGTAATCTAGCCTACCGGCTAAATTCGTACGAATAAGTGAGATAACGGTATACGTTAACAAAATGTAGATCAACAAGTATAAACAATAGGCCAAACAGCAACGTCTAAAGGGAAAATATGTACCAACAACACTACTAATAGACAGTGAAACCCACAAATTTTGAGTACTACTGTGCTTTCTTAAGTTTGAACGACGCGAGTCGTAAAACTTACGTTCCTTTGATCTTCCAGTCGTACAAATCCCCAAATACAAACCGGACGTGGGTCTTTCCGTTTTTCGGCGGCGCGGACGAATTTATTGTCTCCCAAACTTTGCGAAAAGCGGTCTAATCCTCGAAGCGGTCCAGAAATGAGTCCTTGAGTCCTGAAAAGGTCGAAGGTGAGAGTTTTACTTCTACGCTTACGAAAAATCTTCCTAGGTACCGATACAAATTGGTCTTTAAACCCTATGTACCTTTTCAAGTACCGAAAAGTAACACCGCACACACACGGCGTAAAACAAAGTGCTACAAACTAACTGTTAGCTAGTCAAAGATTAAATACGAAAGTACTAGCTACCCTAAAAGCCTACTGAAGCAGGGGACGTTCTAAATTACTAAATTTACTAACCTTAGATTTTAAATATCTCCTACTTTCAATAGCTAACAATTCTAAACTATACTATACACTAATTTCAGAATTTGTATAATATACTTCCTACTGTAAGGTAGGAATATTTTACACTACGATAGAAATACTATACACTAATTTATATAGTACTTCCTACTGTAAGGGTCCAGTAGTATACCGCTTACCAGATCCTAGTAACGATGTATCTTACTATGAGACTCTAGTAATGTATACGGGCTCGTACAGTATCTGACAACAAATCCCAGTCCAGGATATCTAAACAAACAGATACAGTACACAAACGACTACTGGCGAGGAACAGAGCCTTGTATCTATTCTATGTACGTGAGCGGGTCTAATGCCTACGTACTAGACAGAAGGATACCTGTCCTCTAACCGGTGAGGCAGATGTACAGTTACCGTAACAGACCAAACTCACGGGAAAACAATCCCCGCGCAGCGAATCCTAACTATCACTGACAGTCCTAAATACAGTAACTTGCCGCGGTGTGATTTATATGGTTTATATACGAACTAGGTGGTTAACAGACCTAGTGTAACAATGCCGATCATCCCTGTCGAAATCAGCCTAAAAGGTCGTACCTAAATGTAACAATAACTGATCCCCTTGTACAAATCAGTCTAAAAGGTCAGGCCTAAATGTAACAATACCGTTGTCCAGACAAACAACAGTTTAATAACGAAAGTGAAATACTCTATCTTGCCGCAACTAAATCAGATCCTAATTTTACAAATACAGATAATTTCCACCTAAAGTAATGTATAGTACGCTATAGCTAGTAGAACTTTAAGGGCAATATGTTTTAGGGCGTGTGTGTGTGGGTGTGTTACAAATAAAACAATTTCGTGTAATTCCTTTTACTAGGTTTTAGTGATTTTCTGACTAAATGATACCGTGCGCTAGCTACTAAAATAAACTAGTCGCGTTTGTAGAACTTTATACTCACGAATGACGTCAAAGCTCTCTCCTTCCTATCCACAACCCAATGGGCAACCACAGTGTTAGTAACTACACCCGTGATCGGCACTAATACCAGATTCTGGTTGTAAGATAAGAATAGGGGTTAATCGCTACCGTACGTTAGCTGATCTGGTATACTAATTTAATTCTAGAACTTTGTTGCTGCGGTAGTTAGCAGCAATACCTATCAGTACGTGGCAAGGCGCGGTAGGATATTAATAAACCTCCCTAGGCCAAGCAGTGTGCCGGTAGCAGAAATACTCCTTGCCTGATCAAATAGCTAACTCCAGACAGAAGGGGGGGGGGGGGGGGTACTAATGTACGTTCTACAAAGCGAACCGGTACCAAACAGTCAGTGCTATGAATCACTAAATTATGGAACATATGCTGTCCGTACCTAATATGTACTCGCGTACTGACGAATGGCAATAGTTCGCACCTGTAGGAAGTACAGGTTAACCCAGGGATTCGTAGGACTTGACAAAGGGGTGGGGTTGTCTGGATATAATTATTTGATCCTAAATTTGCGGCGTCCAGTGCGGTGTCACGCTTACCCTGATCTATAGGTCTTACGGCGGGCAAGGGCGTCGAACAAAGTCTTACCTTTCTCACAAAGCGGGCGCTGCATAGCAAGTTGAGCATTTCGAAGGGGGCAAAGGGGGTGCGCGGTCGATCCAATGTGGGCGCTAGCGTGTTGTGGACATCCCTTCCCTGCGTTGCTTACGGCCTAACGATCTAGGCTGCCATCTCCCTGGTGTTCGGCTGTCCCGAAGTCGGACCAAAAGAAAACATGTCAGGAAATTGCAGTATATTTACAGTTTTACAAAGGATTTATCAAAACGAAGTTTCAACAAGAAACCGAATTAACTAAATTTTACAAGAATAAGAGTTTTACAAAGTGGTAAGAAGTGACATAATATAAGGGGGTTAGGGAGTAACGAAGTGATAACCGAAGGCAAACTGGCCTTTTTATACTAGAAATTGCACATGGAAACTAAACAGAATTTTCCACAGCTTCACAATTGAGCAATGAAGTGCTTCGTGCTCTATGATTGGCCCAGCTCATCGTTCAACGCAGTCCGGCCCTCACACTAATCTGGGACATGGAATCCTAACAGAATTTTCCACTGCCTCACATTTGAGCAATAAGATAATTTATGCCCTATGATTGGCCTGGCTCATCATTCGCTACGTTGTACGCTTCTCATTGGCCTACCAATTAGCACCACACGAAAATAAATGGCCCCAAAATACAAATTTCCCGACTGGGATTCGAACTCGTAACCTACGTAATGTAACCAACGCCTTAACCATCTGACCACTACGCCACGAGAGTACCTAAGGGTTTTATGTGTACAAATATGAATAGGCATATTACATTACTATAACTTACTCAAAATACGTCGGATTTTCAAAAGTTTTTACGTTAAAGTTAAACTACAAATGCTATCTTATAGTGAAATAATTCATCAGAATAGGCACATAAATAATTGTATCGTTCTAGAACTGATTATTTATTTCTATTGAATGAATAGGCACATAAATAATTGTATCGTTCTAGAACTGATTATTTATTTCTACACAGAATGAATAAGCACATAAATAATTGTATCGTTCTAGAACTGATTATTTATTTCTATTGAATGAATAGGCACATAAATAATTGTATCGTTCTAGAACTGATTATTTATTTCTATTGAATGAATAAGCACATAAATAATTGTATCGTTCTAGAACTGATTATTTATTTCTATTGAATGAATAGGCACATAAATAATTGTATCGTTCTAGAACTGATTATTTATTTCTATTGAATGAATAGGCACATAAATAATTGTATCGTTCTAGAACTGATTATTTATTTCTACAGAATGAATAAGCACATAAATAATTGTATCGTTCTAAAACTGATTATTTATTTCTACAGAATGAATAAGCACATAAATAATTGTATCGTTCTAGAACTGATTATTTATTTCTACAGAATGAATAATCACATAAATAATTGTATCGTTCTAGAACTGATTATTTATTTCTACAGAATGAATAAGCACATAAATAATTGTATCGTTCTATAACTGATTATTTATTTCTACAGAATGAATAAGCACATAAATAATTGTATCGTTCTAGAACTGATTATTTATTTCTACACAGAATGAATAAGCACATAAATAATTGTATCGTTCTAGAACTGATTATTTATTTCTATTGAATGAATAGGCACATAAATAATTGTATCGTTCTAGAACTGATTATTTATTTCTACAGAATGAATAAGCACATAAATAATTGTATTGTTCTAGAACTTATTATTTATTTCTACACAGAATGAATAAGCACATAAATAGTTGTATCGTTCTAGAACTTATTATTTATTTCTACGGAATGAATAAGCACATAAATAGTTGTATCGTTCTAGAACTTATTATTTATTTCTACAGAATGAATAAGCACATAAATAATTGTATCGTTCTAAAACTGATTATTTATTTCTACAGAATGAATAAGCACATAAATAATTGTATCGTTCTAGAACTGATTATTTATTTCTACACAGAATGAATAAGCACATAAATAATTGTATCGTTCTAGAACTGATTATTTATTTCTATTGAATGAATAGGCACATAAATAATTGTATCGTTCTAGAACTGATTATTTATTTCTACAGAATGAATAAGCACATAAATAATTGTATTGTTCTAGAACTTATTATTTATTTCTACACAGAATGAATAAGCACATAAATAGTTGTATCGTTCTAGAACTTATTATTTATTTCTACGGAATGAATAAGCACATAAATAGTTGTATCGTTCTAGAACTTATTATTTATTTCTACAGAATGAATAAGCACATAAATAATTGTATCATTCTAGAACTGATTATTTATTTCTACAGAATGAATAAGCACATAAATAATTGTATCGTTCTAGAACTGATTATTTATTTCTACAGAATGAATAAGCACATAAATAATTGTATCGTTCTAGAACTTATTATTTATTTCTACAGAATGAATAAGCACATAAATAATTGTATCGTTCTAAAACTGATTATTTATTTCTACAGAATGAATAAGCACATAAATAATTGTATCGTTCTAGAACTGATTATTTATTTCTACAGAATGAATAAGCACATAAATAATTGTATCGTTCTAGAACTGATTATTTATTTCTACAGAAGGAATAAGCACATAAATAATTGTATCGTTCTAGAACTGATTATTTATTTCTACAGAATGAATAAGCACATAAATAATTGTATCTTTCTATAACTTATTATTTATTTCTACACAGAATGAATAAGCACATAAATAATTGTATCGTTCTAGAACTGATTATTTATTTCTACACAGAATGAATAAGCACATAAATAATTGTATCGTTCTAGAACTGATTATTTATTTCTACAGAAGGAATAAGCACATAAATAATTGTATCGTTCTAGAACTGATTATTTATTTCTACAGAATGAATAAGCACATAAATAATTGTATCGTTCTAGAACTTATTATTTATTTCTACAGAATGAATAAGCACATAAATAATTGTATCGTTCTAGAACTTATTATTTATTTCTACACAGTATGAATAAGCACATAAATAATTGTATCGTTCTAGAACTGATTATTTATTTCTACAGAATGAATAAGCACATAAATAATTGTATCGTTCTAAAACTAATTATTTATTTCTACAGAATGAATAAGCACATAAATAATTGTATCGTTCTAGAACTGATTATTTATTTCTACAGAATGAATAAGCACATAAATAATTGTATCGTTCTAAAACTAATTATTTATTTCTACAGAATGAATAAGCACATAAATAATTGTATCGTTCTAGAACTGATTATTTATTTCTACAGAATGAATAAGCACATAAATAATTGTATCGTTCTAGAACTGATTATTTATTTCTACAGAATGAATAAGCACATAAATAATTGTATCGTTCTAGAACTGATTATTTATTTCTACAGAATGAATAAGCACATAAATAATTGTATCGTTCTAGAACTGATTATTTATTTCTACAGGATGAGGAGGGGAACTCATTGTTGGAGACAGAGATGATACATTTGGCCAGCGAATTACTTTACGGTAACCTTGACAACGTAGCCACCAACTATCTGGAAGAAAATATAGACGTTACCATGGAGACAGAGAACACGATGAGTGGGTTCAGCGAGGGGGGGTTCTTCTATTCTGGGGAGGATGTTTCGGGTGGACTCGGTGACGGGATATGGGAAACATTTAGTTAGCTGGTGGAAAGGGTGACATCTGGGTTCGGCTTAACCATTCAGTAGTCGTCTCGTACCAGCGCATCTGGGTTCGGCTTTACCATTCAGTAGTCGTCTGGTACCAGCGCATCTGGGTTCGGCTTTACCATTCAGTAGTCGTCTGGTACCAGCGCATCTGGGTTCGGCTTTACCATTCAGTAGTCGTCTGGTAGCAGCGCAGTTTTGGGTCTTTATTTTCATTTCGCATATTGAATATGATAAACTTGTGCCAAACCTTGACTATAAATCTTTTGAGAGATATTTTTAATTTATTGGTTTCATAACTTTCTTATTTCACGCCCCATATTTTCACGTCTATTATATACTGATTTGTATTTAGCTGGTACATCTGCGTACTTGTTACTAGGCGACAGTAATTAATGCCTACAAAGATGTTTAGTTAATTATATAATTCTTAAATAAAGGATTTTTAGGAATACAGTACAGTAGATCGGTATAAAATAATTTATAGGAATACAGTTCAGTAGATCGGTATAAAATAATTTATAGGAATACAGTACAGTAGATCGGTATAAAATAATTTATAGTATATCAATAATTTTAGATAATATATGTTTATTTAGCGTCAATATTTATTTTTTTATTTGTAAATAATTATATATTCTGTATATTTGACATGTTCTCTACTCTCTATTTACATGAATGAATAGTAAATGAATTATTATAATAATTAATTATATTATTCGGTTTATTTCGCCCATGGACCCTTCCTAAGGCTTCTTCGTTCTTCCATTGTCTCAAAACACTCGATATATTAACGTCAACCAATCGTGAGGAACTTTTTCTATTCTATTTCCTACTACTTCTAAATTCATTATAATTTATTTTCCCTGAAGTCGGAGTCTATCACTAATTTCTGTCGTGTCGATGACGCCCCCTCGAGTTAATAACGCGTAGGTTGTTATTCCTCGTTTATTTCTATCCGAAATTAATAATACTGGTACTATTTTTAAGTACACAGTTCGCTTGGTTACTGAAGTACATGTTCCCACTCGTTTCGTAATTGTTTCACAATAAGTATCTCTGTTCTGTGGGTTTTGCCGTGATGGTTCGTCTTCCCTTTGCATCTCTCTACTCCAATAATCTCTCCTCTGTTCGTTAACATAGTCCCGTCTATAGTCACATGAATAATCTCTCATATAATCTGAATAATTACTTCTGTCATTTGAGTAACTCCTAGCATCTGAATAATTTATCCTGTTGTTCGAATAATTGATATTATAGTCTGAATAATTATTTCTTCCGCTGTAGTCTCTTTCTCTAGATCTTCCTCTCTGTTCATTATTACCGACATATAATCGGTCTCCTCTGTAATTCCAGTAGATGTCTGCATTCTAATTGTATTATTTCTAAAGTTGTTGTTCCCTTTCTCTCTACATCCTTTGGCTAAATGCCCATGTCGGAATATATAATCCCAATCGTCGTCACTGGGTGAAAACTATTTCCAGGCTATACATTCTCTCAGCGTATGGCTGTCTGTCGTCGGGTGTCGATAGCATCTGACATGAATTCGCTTTATTCTGAATGCGCTTGCGGGGTTTTATACTGTTTCTGTTCGCATCTCACTTGTACGACTACTAACTGTGGTAACTATACACGTATTGCTAATTCCCTATCTTTTTATTTCTCCTCCTTCTTTGCTTCCTTGGTCTTATTATCACTTGGTAATTATTCTTCTCCATATAGGCCTACACCATGTCCTGGAATATAATTTCGTTATTCAGATTCAGGTACCTGCCCCCCCCCCCCCCCCAAAAAAAAATTTTTTTTTCTACAAATCTTAATGAGATTGCATGAAATTTTAAACAAAGATAGTTTCACCTCCTTCCTGGGTGAGCCAGAATTTTTATTTTTGCTTTCAATCTTTAGCTACAAGCGTTTAAAAAAGGTGTCTCCAGTTATACTCCAGTTATTCTTCAACCTTATAGTGATTTGTTGGTACCAATAGGATTCCAAATAGGTAATATAATCTGAATTTCGTTGAAAAATAGCTGAGATATGAGCGTTCAAAGTGAACTCGAAAGGTTTCTTGTCGGGTAATTCCTGCCAGTGTGGCTACATGTTCGTTCATATTCAATGACTGTGGCTGTTTTTCCTGTCGTTGATTGCTCTTTTCCAAAATTGGTATTTTCTGGTCCACTTTCCATTCTCCTATGGTTGGATATCTAATTGTGCCAGCTCCTGTTATATTCTGATTAATCTCTTGTCGTTTCGGAATTGGTGTGCTACTCCTAAATGTTGCTGTATGTCTTTGTTCTTTTCTATGGCTGTAATCTATCCATTCTTCCTGTATCTGATTCCTATTATAAATCTGCTGTGGTTGCTGATGGGTTTGTTGGTTAATCCTATTTATTTCGAATAATTCTTCATTCTGTGCCACTTCTAGGGCTCCCACTGGGTAGTTTCTTTCACTTGCCACTAAAAGGGCCTCTTGCTTCACCGCCGCTATATAAGGGCTTCTGGTTGTTGGTTATGTTGTTGCTCTCCGTGTGCCATGTTATACTACGCTGCGTTATATTGGTGTGCTCTGCTCCCATCGTGCACATATAAGGGCTGCTATGGGATGTCTGCCCTCCTTACAGTTCCGGGGTAATACTCATATACACATTGCAATTTGGGTTTACTGTTGTATGCCCGTGTTGTGCCGCGACTTCTGTGTGTACAACCCGATTACACTCTATCTGGGGTTGTTCTCCCGTTGTATTCCCATAGAATGCTGGTGGCTCTATCGTCCACTGGAAACATAATTTTCGGCCTGATATTGTCCAACATCCTGGTTAGGTTGCCTTCCCATAGTTTGCCGCGAGTACTCTGGACGTGTTCCCATTTGTATACATGTATCAGCTTGTGCTGCAGCTGCCATCCAACTAATTATAGAATCACTTACTGTACGTGTACGTACCGTTAGAGGGTTTGTTCTACAGTTGACATATGTCCCTCCTACTGTATTGGTGACAACCGCGCGCTATTGCGTGTACTTTAAATTTTTTGAGTATTCCTAACTGTTTATATTATTATTAGGTTCTTTAAAATAATTATTTTGGTGTGATATAATGTGGTCATTAATATTCGTCGCCTTACCGTTATTGGTCGTTTTTCCAGTTAATATGTCTCCACCTGTTAGGTAATTAACCCCAGGTAATAATTCACCGTCCTTTTTATGGGACTATTACCCGGTCTGGTTTATAATATTGGCGCCTCTCTAGATTTGCTTATGATTTTTTTTTAATTTTGGTTGCTGCTAGGAGCGCTATATATTCTTCCCTACACGCTGGCTCTCCCTGTTTTATGCATCTGTTCCTTTAATGCTATTAGTTCTTCCCTCTTGTCTTCTACTTCCTTACTTCATATTCCTGCTGTTCACGCTCACGTTCATGTTTACATTCACGCTCTTCCCATTCTCGTTCACGCTCCTCCCATTCACGTTCACGCTCCTCCCATTCACATTCACGTTCCTCCCATTCACATTCACGTTCCTCCCATTCACATTCACGTTCCTCCCATTCACATTCACGTTCCTCCCATTCACATTCACGCTCCTCCCATTCACATTCACGCTCCTCCCATTCACATTCACGCTCCTCCCATTCACGTTCACGCTCCTCCCATTCACATTCACGTTCCTCCCATTTACATTCACGTTCCTCCCATTCACATTCACGTTCCTCCCATTCACATTCACGTTCTTCCCATTTACATTCACGCTCCTCCCATTCACATTCACGCTCCTCCCATTCACATTCACGTTCCTCCCATTCACATTCACGCTCCTCCCATTCGCATTTACGTTCCTCCCATTCACATTCACGCTCTTCCCATTCACGTTCACGCTCCTCCCATTCACGTTCACGCTCCTCCCATTCACATTCACGTTCCTCCCATTCACATTCACGTTCCTCCCATTCACATTCACGCTCCTCCCATTCACGTTCACGCTCCTCCCATTCACATTCACGCTCCTCCCATTCACATTCACGTTCCTCTCATTCACATTCACGCTCCTTCCATTCACGTTCACGCTCCTCCCATTCACGTTCACGCTCCTCCCATTCACATTCACGCTCCTCCCATTACATTCACGCTCCTCCCATTCACGTTCACGCTCCTCCCATTCACATTCACGCTCCTCCCATTCACGTTCACGCTCCTCCCATTCACATTCACGCTCCTCCCATTCACATTCACGTTCCTCCCATTCACATTCACGCTCCTTCCATTCACGTTCACGCTCCTTCCATTTACGTTCACGCTCCTCCCATTCACATTCACGCTCCTCCCATTACATTCACGCTCCTCCCATTCACGTTCACGCTCCTCCCATTCACATTCACGCTCCTCCCATTCACGTTCACGCTCCTCCCATTCACATTCACGCTCCTCCCATTCACATTCACGCTCCTTCCATTCACGTTCACGCTCCTTCCATTTACGTTCACGCTCCTCCCATTCACATTCACGCTCCTCCCATTCACGTTCACGCTCCTCCCATTCACGTTCACGCTCCTCCCATTCACATTCACGCTCTTCCCATTCACGTTCACGCTCCTCCCATTCACGTTCACGCTTATCCCATTCACATTCACGCTCCTCCCATTCACATTCACGCTCTTCCCATTCACGTTCACGCTCCTCCCATTCACGTTCACGCTCCTCCCATTCACATTCACGCTCCTCCCATTCACATTCACGCTCCTCCCATTCACGTTCACGCTCCTCCCATTTACATTCACGCTCCTCCCATTTACATTCACGTTCCTCCCATTCACATTCACGTTCCCCCCATTCACATTCGCGCTCCTCCCATTCACGTTTACGCTCCTCCCATTCACATTCACGCTCCTCCCATTCACATTCACGTCCCTCCCATTCACGTTCACGCTCCTCCCATTCACGTTCACGCTCCTCCCATTCACATTCACGCTCCTCCCATTCACGTTCACGATCCTTCCATTCACGTTCAAGCTCCTCCCATTCACGTTCACGCTCCTCCCATTCACATTCACGCTCCTCCCATTCACATTCACGTCCCTCCCATTCACGTTCACGCTCCTCCCATTCACGTTCACGCTCCTCCCATTCACATTCACGTTCCTCCCATTCACATTTACGTTCCCCCCATTCACATTCGCGCTCCTCCCATTCACGTTCACGCTCCTCCCATTCACATTCACGTTCCTGCCATTCATATTCACGCTCTTCCCATTCACATTTACGCTCCTCCCATTCACGTTCACGCTCTTCCCATTCACATTCACGCTCCTCCCATTCACGTTCACGTTCCTCCCATTCACATTCACGCTCCTCCCATTTACGTTCACGCTCCTCCCATTCGCATTCACGCTCCTCCCATTCACGTTCACGCTCCTCCCATTCGCATTCACGCTCCTCCCATTCACGTTCACGCTCCTCCCATTCACGTTCACGCTCCTCCCATTCACGTTCACGCTCCTCCCATTCACATTCACGTTCCTCCCATTCACGTTCACGCTCCTTCCATTCACGTTCACGCTCCTTCCATTTACGTTCACGCTCCTCCCATTCACATTCACGTTCCTCCCATTCACATTCACGTTCCTCCCATTCACATTCACGCTCCTCCCATTCACATTTACGCTCTTCCCATTCACATTCACGCTCTTCCAATTTACATTTACGCTCTTCCCATTCACATTCACGCTCCTCCCATTCACATTCACGTTCCTTCCATTCACATTCACGCTCCTCCCATTCACATTCACGCTCCTCCCATTCACATTTACGCTCCTCCCATTCACACTCACGTTCCTCCCATTCACATTCACGCTCCTTCCATTCACGTTCACGCTCCTCCCATTCTCGTTCACGTTCCTCCCATTCACATTCACGTTCCTCCCATTCACATTCACGCTCCTCCCATTCACGTTCACGCTCCTCCCATTCACATTCACGCTCCTCCCATTCACGTTCACGCTCCTCCCATTCACGTTCACGCTCCTCCCATTCACATTCACGCTCCTCCCATTCACGTTCACGCTCCTCCCATTCACATTAACGTTCCTCCCATTCACATTCACGTTCCTCCCATTCACATTCACGTTCCTCCCATTCACATTCACGTTCCTCCCATTCACATTCACGCTCCTCCCATTCACATTCACGTTCCTCCCATTCACATTCACGCTCCTCCCATTCACATTCACGTTCCTCCCATTCACATTCACGCTCCTCCCATTCACGTTCACGCTCCTCCCATTCACATTCACGTTCCTCCCATTCACGTTCACGCTCCTCCCATTCACATTCTCGCTCCTCCCATTCACGTTCACGCTCCTTCCATTCACATTCGCGCTCCTTCCATTCACGTTCACGTTCCTCCCATTCACATTCACGTTCTTCCCATTCACGTTCGTTTTTTGTTTCTCATTAATTCTCTTTACTCTTCTTTACTTCTTTACTTATTCTTTCTTTTCTCACGTTCCTCTATGGATTTATTTTTTTGAGCCACAACTGAGGATGCTATTGACTCACAGATGCTCCCCTCACTCTCACATTCTTCCACTTTGCTGATGGAATCTTCAGGATTTAATCCTTCCGTTTCCACCTGGGTAGGACTGCGTATCAACTGACCTCCTACTGTTAACTTTAAATCGAGTTCACCTTCCCTATTTTACCTTTAATATATTGTCTCATGGTTGAGATTTTATGTGGTTCACTTATTTGAGTTACCATGTATATGGTAGTTTATTTTACTCAAATATCTACTTATCCCTCCTGGTGACATCGTTTGAGACTTCCCGAACATCTTGTTGATGTTTTCCCTCAGACCCTTGAAAATCTCGTCCTCGTTCTCCTTCTGGGGCCTCTTGGTGTGGTTATGGATCGTGTCATCGTAGTCGATGGTAGTCTCTTCATGAATTTAGGAGGTAGACTCGATCCACCGATGGTGTCAGAGGCTCTGGGAAGTGGAGGTCGAGTTTTAACCCCACTCCCCCCTTTAGGGACCTCCTGCTGTCGCCCGGGAACAGAGCTCACCTTCCCCCCGCAGGGTCAAGGGTCACTCAACGGGTACCCAGACACCAATTTGTTCGTTCCAATCGTCACGTTCATGATTTTATATAAATGCATTGAAAAATTCAGACAGGTAAAATGCTAAAGGTTCAGCAGCTAATTTGACTAGAGATAATATAGGGATTGGGTCGTTTGTAGATTTGTTTACGTTCACAGATGTTATTCCTACAGGACATGAGTCAATACCGGTAAGTGTAAAGGAATAGTATGGAATGTATTGGACATTGTGTGGCCGTAAGCAAAAATACGCATCTTAAGAGTGTAGAATAAAGTCCGTAAGCCAATATCAAATGTACAAAAAATAATAAATTCTAAGAATTGGTTGGGTATCCCACTCGAGTCACCATATCAGGACGCCATGCGTCAATTGTGGCAACAATGTATATAAACAAGTAATAGTAATCGAACTGAGTATAATCAAAACAATAAACCTCATCCTAGATCGTACCTATATCCAGCACTAGAAAGTAATATAATACTGTATTGAACCAAATAGCTGTCACAATAAACCCCTCACCGTGGCAATGTGTAATAATAATAGATAAATAGACCAAGATTTATATTAACACATATTGTTACATTGAGTTTATAGCTGGAAATATCCGACATCAAACTGCAAAATAAATAATAAAAATGTTAAAGTAATAAAAATGTAACTTTTCAGCAAAAGTTATCATATCATATTTGTTATTAGAAGACCGTTAGGAATTATTACTGTAAAAGTATGCACATATGTATATCGGGTGAACTCCTCAGAAGCTATAGCTCGTCCGTCAATGAAAGTTATATCAATCGACGCAGCTCAACCCCAGGATGTGGACAAAAAAGTTTCGAAAAAAATTATATTTTCCAATCTATCTTTATCTATCTTTGTTTTTATTTCTAAAAATAGCCTCAAAGCACGAAATGTACCATAGACTCAATGATAGAAACATCTGCTTCGATTGCTCATGAGGGCCTAGTAAGCTACTACTATTGATTGAATGGTTAGGCCCAAACTGCACAGAAGTCCATTACTTGCCAATAAGTTTATCACTATCTCACTCAATCCCAGAAAGAAAGCAAACATAGTAATGTATTAGACCGACAGCTGAATAGCTCTTTCCAGTGAAATCTATGGGAATATCTAAAGGGTTACCGTACTCACTGCTATGTTAGGTGGGACACAAGCTGATTGAATTATAAGCACTGGGCCGTTCAAATGTTTTATAGGTTAATAATAATGACATTTAGGGGCTGGAATTTCTCTCTCTCAGACTGTAAGCAAAGCTGTTCGTTCAATGGGGAGGGACCCAACTACACTACTGGCTACACTACTGGCTTTTAGTTAGCCTTAGTTAGTTTAGGTAGAATAAAAATTAATTTTATAATTAAATGTAAAAGTTAGTTTCCAACGCAACTCTATTGAAATTATTCAGTAATTTTATATAAAACTTACAGTTTTACTAAATCCAAATTTTCATTTCAACTCGAGAAGCCGGATTATATCTAGTAAAATGTAACCAATTAGATTTTGAAAAGTACTAATTTTGCTATCGGACCTCCTCCGACGTTCTCAAAATGTTTCTATAAAATATATTAGGTAATATTAGGCAGACAACTGATACGGATGTTGAAATATTTAAGGCAACACTTATGAGTTAAGGTTCACCTTAGCTAAGGTTGATTTATATGCAACCAGCCCCTCCTGGTCTAACAGCAAGTTAAGTAAATAAAGTTAAGTTATTGCAACTATAATTTATTAATATATTGTAAATATTAACCAAACATAAACCAATAACCCATAACCATCACACATATAAACTGGTAACATATAGCAGAATAGCCAAGATTCAGTCTCTTCTAAAACTTATTGGGAATTCAAACTGCAAAATAAATAATAAAAACGTTAAAGTCAATAATTTTATAGTAAAAAACGATATTTATTCAGGAACTCATTATTATTAATCAGGAACTTTTCACACAAATATCATATATTTTATTAATATTATTTATATATTTTATAATTAAATATAAAAGTTAGTTTCCAACGCAACTCTATTGGAATTATTTAGTAATTTTATATAAAACTTACAGTTTTACTAAATCCAAATCTTCATTTCAACTCGAGAAGCCGGATTAAATCCAGTAAAACGACCCCAATAAGGTCCTTTCTTATCCCCCGCACCATATTCTCCATTCAAGTTACTGACCACGCAGTAGTTGTACCACCACGCCCCAGTACGTTTTACGGCGCAGTTGCCGTAGTCCCTCCTGTCATTATCGCGGTCCTTGGTGGTGAATTGGAAACCGTTGAGATATGTCAATGAGTCACCAGCAGTACCATGGTAACCGGATACATTTAGGCGATAATTAGTTGCAGCTGATCCGATAGAGAAGTTCTTGTATTCCGCGTATCGGTGTTCGTTGTTGAACCACAAATCGACCCTCAACTTCACCCCGCCTTCACTCACATTGTGGATCGTCTCCAACCCCAACCAAAAATTGGTATTCGGGTCGCCAAATCCTTCAACATATTCATCCCAGTTACGATAGAAGTCAACAGATCCATCAACTCTTTGCTGAATCTTTACTCCATCGTTATGCTTTAGGATAGGCGCTATCAGCTTATACAGTTTTAACCCTGTAAACTGGTCTTTCAACTCTGTAAACTGGTCTTTCAACTCTGTATTCTGTTCTTTCAAATCTCCAACCTTTTCTTTTAACTCTGTATTCTGTTCTTTCAAATCTCCAACCTTTTCTTTTAACTCTGTATTCTGTTCTTTCAAATCTCCAACCTTTTCAATTAACTCTGTATTCTGTTCTTTCAACTCTGTATTCTGTTCTTTCAACTCTGTAAACTGGCCTTTCAACTCTGTAAACTGTTCTTTTATCAGTTCTTCCAACGCAGCAACCTGTTCTTGTATTTGTTGACCCTGTTAAAAAAATCATTTTATTTATATTTAATTTCATGTAAATCATAGGACATAAAAGCACACAATGTAAGTTACAGTATGTGTAATTGTCATCCTTCTCCAGGGGAAAATAACGCATATAATTACTCACAAAAAAAATAAAAGTGTAACCTTTCTATTGATTTTCGTTTATTGTTTTGGTTGGAATACCGTAACGTGCCACTTTAACCTGATCCTTTCTCTAAATTGGTAATTTAACATTAAACAATTTAACACAAAACATTAATTTCAAACGCTTAAGAACCTTTGAAGGGTCCTTTTAAACGTTTTTAACAATAAGTTATACACATACAGTATATATATATAGGCCTACTGTAATACAATAAATTATTGTCAATATATTTTGCAGTTTCGCTATGTCTAATAGATATTTAAGATATTCTCACATATAGACTCTCGTGTTGCCCGAAGGCCCACCACAACGTTTAATTTGTAAATTCCGAGGCCTTATATGTTCATTTCTCTCACACCGCTACTTCTACGTAGTTCTGTCAGTTGTACCACTATACACGCATATATATTAGTGTATTACACATTAATGTTAGAACTGTAGATTAATTAAACAATATTATCAGCTGTCCAATCATGTACAGTGTCTATGGAACCCCTAAATGGCAATTTAAAAAAATATCTAGAGCGCTCTCGATAATTCTTGATTTTATTGATTGTACTACTACTACTAGGATCGGCATGCTGCATTACTGCTGCATTATATATATATATTATAAATGCTGTGCCGGCTTGTCGACAAAATTGCACCGCCACAACTCCCTACCATACATGTCATTTGCTAGATCATCCTCATTTTCATGTAAGGTGTCCTTTAAGATGCGTCTTAAGAAAGACTGGACTGGGGGGAAGACTTAAGAAAGGGCTGTCCACCTTGCTTATTCACTCCATGAGGCCGCCAAATCACAAGATTATGCCCTGTTTGGTTCTCACCGCGAAAGCAATGTCCTGCAAAGCGGAGGCGGCTTTATTCTAGTGTCAAGCTTGGGGGAACTAATGAGACAGCTCCAATGTTATATAGTGTATGAACAGTGAACTCGGCGTAGCATTCTTGTGAAAGTGGCATCCAAAGATTTGGTGTCCTCAGCAGTTAGAGCCCAGCATGGACTCCCATAGAGGAGTACTGGAACTACTGCTGCTCTAAATATTCGGACATTAATTTTCCGATGAATTCTCAGTGGCTTCCAAATCCTGGAAAGCCTATTCAAGGCAGCCCAATCCTTTCCCTTACGTTTTCGGAGGTCCCCACCTGAGTTCCGGATCCATGATCCCAGGTAACAGAAGTCGTCCACATGCTCAAGCATACCATCCTTTGAGCTTACGCATAGGATTGATTTGGACTGATTTGGCCGGAAGTTCAAAATGCCTGATCTCATCATTATCTACACCGGCAGACCGGAAACTGATTTATAATTAATTATTTTAATTTCAATTTTAATTTTCGACAATAATTAATTAAATTCAATATACATATAGGCCTACATATACTAGTAGGTTATAATTAATTATCCTAGATATAAATTAATAAATTATTATTTGCTTCCACAAAGGGTGGAAGCTAATAGCTAAGCTAGTGGTTGCTGCCACCACGTAAGGAAAAATAATATATTAATGAATACTGATCACAATGTGAGGTAGGGGTCGCCTCCGGCTTCGGCCGACTGTTTGCTTTGCTTTTTGTTTTGATCACAATGTGAGAGGGGTGTGGGGGTGTAAAGGGAGGCGGGGTGGTAATTGAGGGTGAATGTATGGATAGGAACTGGTAAGGGGTCTGATAGCCTGTCATTTATAAAATTTTGCAATGATGTTCATGTATTTACTAATATGTATTTTAAATGAACTGCGCGGGTAGTTGATTTAAAGATATGAAGCGAACGATTGATGATATGAGCGTTGGAAGCTGCTGCTACTATGGAGGGAGGGTTTAGTTATTTATATTTTACATTCTTAGCGGCATTGCATGAACCCGCGTTCGGGTAGTTCTGTATGATATATTCCTAATAATTAGAAAATTAAAAGGTAGGAAATATGATGGGTAAACATGGAGGGACTGCCTGACCCCGCGCCCGGCTAGATTTGTAGTGTATATTTAACAAATGATAAAAAATAAAGGAAGCCGTGACCCGCGCCCAGGTAATTCTGCAAAATATATATATTTAAAATATTTAAAAAAAGAACGAAATGGAGGGACTGCGTGGCCCCGCGCCCGGGTAGATCTGTAGTATATATTTAACAAAAGATAAAAAAAATAAAGGAAGGCGTGACCCGCGCCCAGGTAATTCTGAAGAATATATATATTTGTAATATTAAAAAAAAGAACGAAATGGAGTAGTTAGTCCGGGTAGTTAGTTTAGTGACAGAATGACAATAAAATTAGAAATCAGTCAGTAGATGTGTATATTTCACTATAAACCATTGATTATTATTATTTTTATAGCGCATCTAAGAAATAGTTTTTTTAGATGCTTTGAAAAATTATTTTTATTTTTTATGTCTCTAATGTTTTTGGGCAAGTAGTTCCAGAGAACAGGACCCATATATTTCACGGAATTCTGAGCCACGAGTAGTCCGGTGGATGGGATAAAGAAACATCCGGTATTAGAACCACGGGTTTTGTGTGAGTGAATTGAGCTCAACTTATTAAAATATTTTGTAAATATCCCTACTTTTCATCTATGTTCGCTTTTATTTATATGAAATACATCGTGCATAAGCTTACACGTTCGTGGGGCCTTCGCGCAGCACGAGGCCCAGTTATGAGATACAAATTAAAATTGTGCGACTGTATCACAAAATCAGGTTATGAGAGATTAACAGTAGTAGGAGAAACATAGACCTGGGCGTACTCCTCCCTAGCTTGGGCTACGGGCTAGATCTCGGAGGGCTATTAAAAATGCCAAATTCCGGTGCTAAATCGCGGTGTTTAATGACCATCTGTCACCAACAGTATTGATTCGCGTCGTTGCCTTGCCTTCAACCAATCGTTGCGTATTCACCTACGCGTAGCCTAACCACGCGATGTCTGCCTTACTTCACCATATGTCACCATCAGCAGTTGCCATCAACCAATCGTAGCGTAGCCTAACCTCACGATGCCCGCCTTACTCGACTGACTGACTAACCCTAATGTTATTCACCTTTTCACCACGTTACCACCACTGCCACGTTACCACCACCACTGTATACTGTATATGGTAACGACGTGGCCATCTACACGCATCATGCATATATTATATTATATTGATTGCCAACTCCACGACTGCTGTCGCCAAATCAACAAACCAACCAGTATGATACATGAGATTCCGTCACGTTCCAGCTACGCGTATACGAGCATTAGTGATTATTATTATTACGCAGAACCAAATAATTTTTTTGTTTATACAGTAGTTCCCTACCGGCTAATCAACCAATCAATAAACCGAATTTAGGCTATTTCTCAGTTTAAGACCTGTATTATTTTTGAAAATATCTTATATATATATAATCTCTTGCTTTAATCACAATTAATCATTTGTAATGGTTTTAGTTTAAAAGTTTTTACTTTGTTTGTTTGATTTACAATAAAATAAATTAAATAATGTCTTCTGATTCCGATATGGTTATGCCAATAGTAAGGCATTCATTTTTTGCAGAAGATGGTCAAGCCTATATTGTTATTGATTATACAATTTACCGTCAGGGAGATGATAAATATAAAATTGAGTTTTCTGAAAAAGCCAGGAAAGTTTTAAGCTCAATTGATATTGATGCTTCTGATAATAGTATTCATCTCTTAGATTACAACCTGAAAGTTGAGCATGAGGGAAAATTAATCAACATCTTACTATTATCCATGATAGAGGGGTTTATTGTTATTACACAATACAACGAAGCTGGTGAAAAGTTTGAAATACGGCTAAATCGGCATAGCCCCTACGAAATTATGTCTTTCTTTATTGTAATGATTTCAAAAGAATCCTTTATCGAACCTGAAGAATCAACAGATAATGTTGAATATGTTGATAATATCATTGATTCTTGACTTTTCCCTCTATATTATAAATATTTTATGATTATATATAAAATTTTGATGTTTTTAAATAATCGAAAATTGTAGTAGTAATTGCATATACAGTATAACAGATTTGTTTGTTGTTGTTGTTGTTGTGTATTGTGGTAATTATTTTCAATTTACTTTAAAATTTGGAAAATGGATATTTTAAATGAAAAATGTCCAGTTTGCTATTCTAAGTTATTGCAACAACATCGAGATTATTATAAATGTGAAAATAAACATGCAACTTGCGTACAATGTATTATACAATATTCCGAAATGAATAATTATTGTTCTAAAATTTGTCCTATTTGTCGCGCACCCATATCTAAGTTAAATATAAAGTTGGCAAGATACCAACCCTATTATTGGAAAGAGCTTCGCAATATAACTTATATTTCTGCGGAAAGTAATGATCCAGGAGATTTATTTACAATATTGGAGAATATTTTTTATAGAAATATAGTACGACGGTGTTGCTACTATATTCCTTATTTTTTTAGCAGCGAACATAAAAAAATCATTAGCGCGAAATTCTCGGGAAGTGATTTCCAAACCGCCGATGTTACCTATCATTATTTCGCGTATAAAGATGCTCACCATGCTTGAAATTACATTGAAAATGAGTCTATACTATAATTGGAAATAGCACCTTTTGTTGCAGCGAGCATCACATACTGTAGTTGTGTCATATGTTAATTAAATATGCAGTACTCTAATATTGTAGTTGCATCAATTATTGTTATATACATAGTAATTGTATATTGTTACGGGAGCAATCCACCAACTATTCTGGGTATTACTCACCTTTACAAAGGTTTGCCGGAAAATATAGATAGTTTAGTGAATAGTCGAGATTTATTAATTATAGATGATTTATTAACAGAAACTGAGTCCAGTACAGCTTTAACTGTATTGTTTACTAAGGTAGCTCATCATTCCAATATATTTATTTGTTTTATAATGCAAAACATGTTTTACGGTGGGAAGCATAACCGCACAAGATCAATTAATAGCCATACTTTAGTATTAATGAAAAATCCGCGAGACAGTTTATCGGTTTTAAATTTCGCGAAGCAGATGTTACCAGGGCAGACCAAATTTTTAGTTGATTCCTATCAAGATGCGACAATTGAACCATTTTCGCATTTCTTAATTGATTTACGACAGGAAACACCCGAACATTTAAGATTTAGATCGGATATATTTCGTAATCATAATTGTTACATTAAAAATTACATTGACTATAAACGTAGCGAAAATAATAATAATAATAATAATGATAAATAATTAATATTTTGTAACAATTTTCAATAATGTTGCAACAATGAATAGACTTGTGCAGAAATATCGTAACAAACTGGAATTTCTACGCAGCGCTACCCCTCAACAAAGAACTTATTTTATTAACCATACCGTGAGTAACGAATTAATACGGCTCATTGTAAATACTGCATTAAATGTTCTAAAAGGTAACGTACAATTGACCCCTCATTCATTTAGAAATATTCGCCGCTATAAGAAGGTATCGAAAGCACTCAACTGTAAAACAAAAAATATATCAAGTTACAGAAAAAAGTTAAGCAATCAATCTGGAGGTATACTACCGTTTCTAATACCCTTACTCGGCATTGGTGCGAAACTCGCCGCGAGTGCCGGTGCCGCCGCTGCTGGAGCAGCTATTGCGAAAATAATTAACCGCGGACGGTAATAATGGTTAAAACAGGAGTAACATTTAGAAAATTATATTTAGTATCGAGTAAACCGTTAGCTACTGATTTAAAACCTCAAGATATACCTAGAGTAAATACTACAAAAAGAAAACCCTTTAAAACATCAACTTCAAAGAAAATAATTAAAAAATTTCAGTTGTTCTTACGGTGATGCCCTTTATAAGAGATTTGAATATACATATTACTTGTGGTTGTCGAAAAGATGCCACGCAAGATGAAACCGATTTTAAGCCGAAGCTTAGACAAAAAACTGTTAAAAAATTATTTAGATCCTTCATCCCCCGCGGGATTTGCAAGTGTTGCAAAATTAGCAAAAGCTGCAAACATCAAACCAGCACAAGCCCAGAAATGGCTGAGCGGGCAAAAGACATACACCCTTCACGCTCCACGTAGACATCATTATCCAACATCTAAAATATTTACGGGAGGCTTAAAAGATATATATATGATAGATCTGGTGGATATGCAGCAATATAAATCGCAAAATAATAATTATAACTATATATTAACATGTATTGATGCCTTTAGCAGGCTTGCTTTTGCCTATGGTATGAAAACAAAAAAGGGTATTGAAATTATTAGTATATTGCAAAAAATATTCCAGAAAGGAAAACCAAACAGAATCGCGACTGATCAAGGGTCTGAGTTTCTAAATAAATCTGTAAGGAAATATTTAGATACGTTAGGTATACAGTATTACGTAATGTATTCTGTGAATAAGGCGGCTATTGTCGAGAGATTCAATAGAACATTAAAAACAAAGATGTTCAAAATTTTCACGCAACGGGGAAATAATATTTGGATAAAAATTTTACCGAAGCTCATTTATGCTTATAATAGGTCATATCATAGGACAATACAAATGACTTCCATTGAAGTTAATAAATTTAATGAAACTGAATTAATGAATAGATTATATGGGAAATATAGACAGATTAATCACAAGAAAATAAAATTTAAAGTTGGAGATACAGTACGATTATCTATCGTACTGCTTTTGCTAAAGGCTATCGAGAACAATGGACACGTGAATTATTTATTATTCATCGTGTCAGGTTGGATAGAGTACCAGCGGTAATGTTCGATATTAAGGACAGCGCTGGAGCTATAATAAATGGCTCATTTTATTCATACGAACTCCAAAAGGTCCACCCGAATAGTAATATTTATCTACCAATTGACAAAAATATTGGCAAACTTAAAGAATGTGTACGCAATGGGAAGAAAGAATATTTAGTCCGATTCATCGGATCCAAGAAACAGTCGTGGGTACAGCATATTCAATAAGCTTAGGTTTATACTGTATATTAATTCATTTTGGTCGCATATGACCGTAATTAATCAATATTAACTCGAATGATATTACTATATCTATAGTTCATCCGTTTTAAATAAAGCCAGTAAAATATTGATCCCTCGCATATACTGTAGAAGATGCGACAATGAACGTGGTCACAGATGTCTATAATTTAACATTATACTGTGCTGTATGTACAATGGAGTCAAGTAGAGAGAGAGAGCTTAAATAATAATAATAATGGCCACAGATACATATATCACTCTACTTTCAGATAGCTCATTAAACACTTACCCCAATAATAATCCTAGTGAGTTTACTGTTGATTTAGCCGAAGAATTATATATTGGTCCAAACGCTAAAATTGGTTTGGCTGAGCTTCAATACCAAGCAACATACAGTAATATTACACTGCAAACTCAAATCTCGCTGTCAATCGGGGTAGATGCAAAAGATGCCAAATTATATAGTTTATTTCCTGGTATGCATAGCTCTATTCAAGTGATTATTGATGATATAAATAAACTGTTTAATTCTGAAGCGAAATATAGAGATTTCGAATTCATTTTTAATACAAATAATTCTAGAATTAAATTTAAATTTCCTAAAAAGTTGAAAAAAATACAATTAAGTCTACGTGGTGATTTAATACAAATTCTAGGCTTAAAACCATTATTGGATCAGAATCATCCGGATATTCCGAATTGGGATATATACAGTACCACTACAGTAGATGAATTAAGCAATATAGAACAGCCGATATTAATTTTAAATTATAGCGGACCAAAAATTTCGGAAATTGGCATTTTAGATTTTCCAGCTCCCACGAATATAACACGTAATAAAGATACAATTTTCATATATACTGATATTATTAAGAGCTCATTTGTTGGTGATGCTTTAGCTCCGCTCTTAAGAACCTGCCCTTTAACGCAATTAAATCGAAAATATATTAATCATGAATACGAGAGCATTTGCTATTACCCATTGTTGAATAAAAAATTAAAAACAATCTTAATTACTTTACGTGACGATCAAGGCGAATTAATTAATTTTAGCAGAGGTCGCACTGTTATAACACTTAAGTTAATATGGGGTGGCAGCGATGGATGAATTCTATGTAAGACTACCAAGTAACTCCTGTCCAATTGATTTTCCACGTAATTCTGCTAGTAGTTATCAGATCAATTTCCATGGCGCCTTACCTATAAACCCAAACGAAAACTGGGTGGTAGGTACAAAAAGTATATTTTACTTAGCAACGTTGCCGTCCATGTATAACAATGTAGAGAATGTTATTTTATTAAAAAAAGGGAAAAAAAATTTTGAGGATACACTTCCATCCGGGTTGTTCTACAGTATCAATGACATTATAGATTATTTTAACACGGGGGCGTTGAAAGATAAATTACAAATAGTTGAAAATACTCAGCAAAATAGATTGCAATTTATTTTAGGGAAAACTGTGCGAGAGTTATTTATAGGTCAACAATTAGCCTATTATTTTGGAATTACTGAAAATAATCTCGGCGCGAATTTAAATCCAAATTTTAAAATTATTTTGAAGACGAAAAATAATATAAAGGGCTATTTAATAAAGGTTATCGGAAATGGAGAAAAAGCTTACCAGATGGTATTTTTATGCCCTAATATAATTGAAAATCAATAAATTAATGACTTTGGTTTAGCTTTACTTCGTCGTGTTGCGATACCTGATGACGTGAAATATGGTAGCGTAATAAATAAAGAATTTGTCAAGGATACAATTCATTATATCCCTGTAAAAAAATCATATAAGATAACATACATTCATATTGAAATAACAGACAAAGAAGGAAAAGATTTGAATTTTGAATACGGGACAACATCTATTACCTTACACTTTAAACGAATAAATTAAAATGGATTCTGATTTATTTCAAAGATACAGTAAACCTCAATATGGTGGTTCAGACTCTAATCTTGCTGATTTTAAAGGTGGTAGAAGTACGAGAGGCTCGACGCAAGTTCCTGTTTTTCGAGGTGGTTCATATATTGACCCTTACGGTCAACAAATTGGTGCATTTGGTCCAAACTTAAAACAACGTCGTTTTCAGCATTATCGTAGAGGTATGCGGGCAAATCAACACGGAGAAGGTATATTTACAGACGCTTTATCGACATTGAAAAAATTTGGTAAGCCATTAGCTAAAAAAGTTTTACAAAAAGCTTTACCATTTACCACAAAATTTATGAGACAACACGTAATACCAAAAGGTAAGCGGGTCTTACATCAGCAGGCTAATACGGTTATTAATAAAGCATTAAATAAAATGAAACCGTCAACAAGGTCAGTTGTAGAAAAAGTTTATAGAGATTTAAAGCGACCCGCATAAATGTAATCGTTTTTAATATTTATGATCAATCATTAAGTTTAAATAGCAGGAAAGAAATACATATCGATTAAGTATGTTATCTACAGAGGACCTTGATATGTTTCCAGTGGGTGGTCACTATTTGGGAGCGTTTCCAGCTAATAAATTACCTAAATTAGATAATAATAATAAGCAAAGAGATTATGGGTTAATAGTAAATACCGATAAAGAGCATCTGCCTGGGATTCATTGGATCGCAATATATATACAAGATAATGAGGCTGAATTATTTGATTCATTCGGATCAAAATATCCAAACAGATGCATCGAAAAATGGCTTGAGAAAAATTCCGCAAGATGGCGTACTACTCGCAAACAATTTAAAGACCCAAGGAGGACCACATGCGGCCTATACTGTCTTTATTACTTGGTAAATCGAATTCACACAAACTATCCAATGAGTGCGTTTACAAATAATGTGGAAATAAATGAAATAATATTATATAAATGGCTTGTTAATTATTATAAAATAAACCAACAAGCATTGTAATTAATCATTTAGCTTTTGTTTATCAGATAAAATGGATAATATTATTTTTGTTGATTTTCAATATTATAAGATAGACAATAAAGAGTATCCGGTAGTATTTAAAGAATTTGCTATATTCGATTCTAATTACACCAAAACTAATGTAAAGACGTTTTTAATTAAAGGCCCACCTAATATTAAGTTATCAGCTTTAGATGTAGCTCACGTAAACAATTTACGAGATATGACTTCTCATTTGCCCTGGGACTACGGCGACATTTCGCAAGATGACTTTAAAAAATACATGAAGAGACATTTAAAATATAAAAAAAATATACATGTATTTGGGTTGATGAAGCGGGCAATATTAGTTTCCCAACTTGATGTTCTCGCAGCAAATTCGATGGATAAATTGTGGATATATAATCAGCAATATTACAATTATTTAACCCCCTGTCGCTTCCACGATCAATTTATTGCACTGGAAAATAAATGTGCGTTCCACTTAAACACAAAGGATAACTGTCTGCGGTATTGCTCAGCAAAACATGTCGGTGGGTTTGAATTGAAACGATTTTTTGTGAGAAAGCGTTTAACGCGTTTAACTGCGACTGATGATGATGATGATAAACAGAAAGAAATAACTGCGGTGGAAGATGTACTGTAGGTTTACTCTAAGCATGTAATGTAATGTGATGCTATAATGTAATTGTTTTAATGTCAATAAAAATAATAAAAACATTAAAATCTATTTTTTAATATCTCAGTTTGACTGAAGGTATAGGGCTTAAGTTTTCACACGTACACACAAACACACCTCACCTACCGGTAGCCGGCTGTTGTATCAGAGTTTAACTACCAGTAGCTAGCTGATTTTACTACATATACCAACAATGCTAAACTGTAGAACGGCAGAATGGCCCCAACAGCAACCACAGAGCTTTAGCGTTACCGGTACCGTACTTACTAATAATAAAATTAAATTAAGTCGACATGGGGGTTCGTGAATGCAGCATTAGAGGAGGCCCACCTAACAATAGGCCTACTGGTACCGGCACCGTAGCACTCTTGTACCGGTATACTTAAATAGAGCAAGAGCATGCTGGTGCTGGTTTCTTTGATTTAAGGATTAGGTTATTACACTTGAATGCTTCCAATTTTCTGTTTACAACTTTAATTGGTCTAATCTACATTACTGCGGGCTACTGCTGTTGCATAGGTAAGCCTATACAGCTATAGTTAACTTTATGCGGCCCCCTTTTCGAATGTTGACCCAATATGCTTTACGGTTAACCTTTAGAACACACGGATAGGCACACATTCATTCGTTAGGCATATAGGCCTAATGACTACGGTACTCCTCAACTGAAAGCCCCCCTACCACATTGATACAATAGGTATGGTTAGGCCTCGGTAGCGCTATAGGCCCTATAAAATCCCCTCGCACTCTGTTACTCTAGCTGATACAATAGGTGTGGTTTGAGCTATAACTATATAAAATCCACCACATTCTCTGGTTACTAACATTCACTCTATGTTAACGAACCTATATAAAACATAGTTAGTTAGTTTATTTTATTTATTTATGCGTCCACTTTTTAAGTTAAATTACATATAATATAGACATACACAGACCGGTGACATTTAGGTCTACTTTATAAATGCAGAAATGAGTATGAGTGTACGGGTGTACATGTGTACTAGTTAGATACCAGTATCCATCTATGAAAAATGTTGATGATTAGGCCTATTATTATTACAGGTAGGCATTGCTAGTTTAATTTCTTTCCAAATAGTCTCTATCGGTTCTGGTATAGTTGCAGCGGTCTCTGTTTCCCAATTCTCTTGTAGTGGTATTAATTCGTTTTGATTACCGGTAACTTCTTCTTCTTCTTCCGTTCCTGGATTTATTCTTATGTTCAAAGTAAAGTTTTTTGTTGTTTCTAACTTTGTTACACCATGTTCGTGATTGATGATATTGGTAAATCCGATTTCAAATTTTTTATTAATGTATCTGATTTCCAAATCAGATACGTTTGAGGATGATACAAAAGTATCCTCACTCTCAAAATCAAACTTTATGCTGCTTTTCAACGACCGGTTGTTGATATAGGCGAAAGTCATCTTCTTGCTGTCTCAGGTTAGTTTATATATATAGTCTAAGGGTAACAGACAGGGTGGATACAGTATACCGGTATTTTTATTTTTTTTTCTTATTTTGGTTAACAAAATTATAGGTCATTGTTTGAAAATTGAGTTTATATATATTTTTGCAGTGGGTCGCAGATGTTTACATTACAAAAAATTATAAAATAATTAACATAGTTAACAAAATGTAGAACATAAACCTTTCCCATGCGGATTAGCGATATATGCTCTGTTCATTGTTCTATTCTGAATGTAGGGAGATGCATAGAGGATGTTTTAATAATAATAATATGTGCCGGTATACAGACTAGTAACAGATAGGATGGCGTCGTCTTTGACTATGAATACCAGCACATACCCCTAATCTTTTTCTCACTGAGCTTAGCGTTGTCTGCTGCACACACACGCACACTCATAAGTAACAGATGCGCTATTGTAGCTCACTCGTGAGCAGCGATGCTTAGTTAGCTAGCTAGCTAGCTACGGCCACTGAGTATACTATGCCTACTTGAGTGTTACAAGCAATCGCTCTACTGAAGTTAGTTAGTTAATTTCCCCTCAAACTAGTTGTTGATTTAAAAAAAAAATATTCATAAATTTCTTCTCCCTCCAATTTAATATATATATATTTTACAGTAAAAATCTCCACCACCAAACAGCAACAACAATAAATTTCACTCACACTAATTATATTTTACATCAAAAACCCCCACACCAAACAATAATAAATTATTAACCAGTTTGTTGAATATAGGATAATATATATGAAATTTAAACGGGGAACACATTAATGTACATTTACCAGTGTAGAAACAGCAAACAACAACAATATTATTTATTCTGACTTTACAGTTATTGAATATTTCAGGGTCGTATGAAATTTCTAGTTTAACATTATCAAATATAACATAAAACCGATATTGTTTATAAGTAACCTATAAATTACAGTATCGATACTAAAAATATAAGTACACAAATTGATTGATTTAAAAATCAAATTAATGTTTGTTTTTTCTAATATATGTTTTTTCACTTTATTAAAATTATATTTTCTACCGAGAATTGTTATTCGTCCATTTGTAAACATTAATATGGTTGCACCAAATACCTTATATATAAACTGATTAGGTTTGAGTACAATTTTACCATTCAATTGATTTTTTAATTCTTTTAAATTAAGTCCATAAATAATCTGCTTACAACTTATATTTTTATTTACTATTTGATATTCATCATCAACACCGTCGTCTTTTGGTTCTTCATAAATTGGTATATTTGATATTTTTATAGGTTTTTTGAGGTTTGTTTTATAGTGCCCCCAAGGAAGTGATTGATTTTTATCAACCCAATAAAGTTTATCATCAAAGCTACTGAGTGCAAATTTATTTTGCTTTAAGGTATAAATACGATGTAATTTAGATTGAAATCTGTGTATGTTTTTTTTTATTTCTTCATTTGAGTTATATGCTTTTAAATATTCTTCATGTATAATATTCGTTTCCATAACAGCTCTTGTAATACCTTTTGCTCTACGAATATTTTTATTATTCCATTCCAAAATTGAATATAATTTTGGTCTTAAAAATACTGCTTGTTTAATTTCACGTGAGGCTAGTTCGTCTTTACAGTAATAGAGTCTGGATTTATTTTTATCGCTGTAGAGTGGGTGATCCTTAGGGTAATTGGATGTATCTAAAATATTATTTTTAATTAATGCTTTTAAAAAATTATTCTGCGATGTATTATAGTAACAACCTATCAATGAGTCAGTCTCTGATGCAGCAATTTCAATACGGCAGTTTAATTCTTTCTCAATAGGTAGCAATTTATTGTAATACAGCTCATACATATCCAATTTAGCCAAGTCCAACACAGTGCTACCAATAAATATAGGCTTATCGAGAGTTACAGAGTCTTTCACTAATAAATGTCCTGATAGTGTATTATTGTATATTATAAATTGTTCATGATTAATACGATTTACCAATTGATCGCATTTATCGTTGCTATTTGCAATACGGAAGTTACATCGATCTCTTATCTTTTCTATTGATTTGCCAAACAGCGAATTATTGAGCAATTTCGCGACAGCTGTTTCAATATAACTTTTTGCCAGTCGCCTTTGATTAATATTAAAATCGATGTAATTTTTAAATACAAATTCTTGTTGAAAAGAATATAATTTATGTAGTTTAGTAACAATTAATCCATGTTTTATATAAAATTTTAACAGTTTCAAATGTAAATGATAAAACTCTTTATCAAATTGTGTCAGCATGAGTTTTGGTATAGACATTCTATATTTACGGGAGGTACCTCTTTGTATTGACAAGTTATTAAATTTTTCCATCATATAAGGCGAAAGCATTGATTCATTTATACTTAAATGCTCAGGAGCTAACGGTAATTGTAATGTTTGATCGTGAATAGCCTTGGGATAATTTAAATCACATATTAAAAAATATCCAGTAGATCCATCAATGTCTAAATCTACCAAGTACTCGATTAGTTTTTCTGGAATTGCATTCTCTAAATGTTTAATACTTACTTCTTTGAATTGTGAGGTGGGTAGTTTTTTACTTAAATTCCCAGAATATAAAGAGTTGAAATCAATATTAAAAATATGGCATTCTTCCTTAGTAGAATCATATGTACTTGTACCTGGTATATTTGATTCTATATAATGCTTACGACAAAATGAAACACCACCCCTAATTGATTTTTCAAAATCTCTATATGTCTGATAATCCTTTATTAATTCTATTTTACATTTATTATATTTTAGCGCGCAATCATAGGTAAATGACGCGATACTACAGTAAAAAACCGCTTCTAAATCGTAATTTTGTTTACAAACATTCCTAAAATTCTCAAATATATCAGCAAGCAAACAAACATCGAGTTTTAAATAGGCTAAAAGATAATCTTTGAGATTCACACAGTCGAATTCTACCCATGATATTCCCGCAAACGTATAATCTTCAATTGTGCATGTTTTTTGACTTAAGTTACTAAAAAAAATTATTTATAGACGGCAAACCAGTATCATTAAATTTATTTATATCTGTCAAGTACTCGTATGGAAATACTTCTTTCCGTTTAATTGTTGAGTTATTCAAGTTTGGATAAAAATATTTCATTTCTTGTAGAGTAATAGGTAAAATTGAGCTTATATCATGACTCGCTACATCCTTTGTTGAACACTCAACTAAATTACTTAAAGAAAAGCTTAAAAATTGATATGTGTCTAAGAAACGTAACTCAATTTTCTTAGAAGTGTTTTTAATTGGGATAAATGCACTCAGTGAAATATATCGTTCTGTATTTCTCGGTATAACCTTTATATCCCAATCTGTGTATTTCTTATCTCTAAATCCGCTTTGTAATATACAATGTATATCGTAATTGTTGGAATTATGACCGCAAAGTACATACAGGTATCGTTTCAATGATAAACTTCGGTTACAACTATTACAGGCTGCCGCAATATATTTACCTGTAATATGTGAATGATGTCTGTTTTTCCCTACATTATTATTTAAAGTAACATTACAATAAAAACAAAATTTTGCTTGTTCAAAATTTACAAAATCAATATTAGTAAATGACATAGTTTTATGCGTGTATATTTCTGACCAACAATATAATTCAGTTAAATCAGTATATAATGAATCTAAGAAATCTTGAATACAATTATTCTTATTTGACTTTACGAATGTTTTCAAATGACATTTTGGAGCATCAATTAATTCAGTATTGGGAACAATTAAATAACTCACAGCACACTGTATATGCTCCTGTATAATTTGATTATTAACTGACGGTTGTAAGATACATTCTATATCAAAGTAGGTGACAAACAATGGGGTTAAGGTTCTATCTAAATTTGTAAAACTAATGTGTGTTCTTTTTTTATTAGGTAGTTTCTATCGTTGACTTCTTCCTTGGTAGCAGGCGAGACGGTGTCGATGAAGAACTTCCGCACGAAAAAAATGTGTCAAACACCTTTCGCAATATTTCCTATTCATGACATGAAGAGCTCTCATATTCAGCAATCGATTCAGGTTAGTTATGCAAACATAATGATTCAGTTTAGGTACATTGTTATTTTTTACTACAAGTAATATATTTAATAACTGTTTATCGGGTGTAATTTTACTAAACGGAGGTTGTCTTAATATAGATACGGGGGTGCGTTTGTTGTCGTTATTCCAACATAGTAAATTAATTATATATTTTGAATTTTGTTTTTCAAAAAGTTTAATCGCTAACTGCCACTCTGTTGGATAATCATTTTTCCCATTGTCAAAAATGAAATGACTCATATAATTTTTGTACGACGAAGTACGCTGTTTGTTGTTTTTCACTTTGCTACTAAATTTTGCAGATATAATTGCCCATTTAAAACAGTCATTATCAGCCGATTGTACATTTATAACACACTGTTTACCTGATAGAGCCTTAGGTAATTCCATATATCCATGCCCCTTATATAGTAACGACCTACACTTAGATTCAGCTAATTTAATTTCAACCCTTAATAAAGATTTAATACGCCACCCCGAACCACGTGTGTTAAAGATGGCTATTTTTTGTAACATATTTTCCACCACATACTCAAACCATGTGTCAAAACTTTGCGATGAATCTACAGTATTAATAGCACCACCGGAAGAATTAAAATAAAAGGTTTCCAATTGCTCACCTTCTGAAAAATGTGATCTGTACATTAATACATTTAGACCTAACCACAGTCTTTGAACATTCATTTCTTTCAATCTATCTAATATTAACTGAAGAATATTACCTCGAATTTGCACTAATGCTGTTTCTACATCGGGATAATCTCTAGAAGTTGGGAGGTCGTGGACATAAATTTCAAGATGATTATCGTGAGCTTCTTGTTCCCGCGTAAAAATTGTTACGCATGTACCAAGAGCCACCCTTAAGTTTTTTCTGGATATTATATTTTTATGTTGCGGAAATTTACGCTTTCTTGTGTAGAAACATTTCAAGTGACAATCGTGTCGTATATAATTCTCATATGTATACTCTTTATTACAGGTAGAACAAGTCAATTGATAGGTGCGGAACTCCATTTCTTTACAACCAGTAGTTGTTTCATGTCGTTTACAAATTTCGCTGCATGAAGTCACGACATGACACTTAAAACAAGAATAACTTTCAAAATGCGAGCGTAGGTGGCGTAAATAATTATGTCTAGTTACATTCATATGACAGAATGAACAACATATTGTTATTTTATCCATGTTGAAGTTTGTTTAGATAAATAATAATAATAATGATAATAATAAAATATGTCCAAAGATTAAAATAAAATGAAATGATATGATATTGACTATATCTAAACATTTATATGCTAGCGAGGGAAATAATTTTAAACCAATCACCAATCACCAATCGCTTATGACTATTGGAAACCGCAAAGAGTTTAACTTATGATTAGGCTTACATATTAGGATAATAATCTGGTTTCCATGGAGAATTAGTAACAGGCTCTACTAGAACTGGGTTACTGACAACTTTCTGTTTCTTTGCAGGTGATGCGTTGGTAAATTTACTCGATGATCTTGGCTTTCGAGGTAATATTTCAGGAAAGACCTGTTGCGGTTGAGAGCAACTCTCTTCAACATCTGGATTAGGTGATGGGATCTCTACGAATGCTTTAGGTTTATCCAAAAGGACAAAACCGTCAACATGGGCTTCAGTAAGAGAAACGCCATCCATCGATTCTTTGAGAAAACTAATATGAGCTTTATCATTCAGGTAATGCAACTCAATAGAATTTCCGCCGGCACCTAATTCAGTAGAATTATCGGTGTTGGTGATAATAATAATTTTTTTATTATTGGTTTTAATCATTTTGAGCCGGTCTGATAATTGAATGATATTTTTATCAAAAAGATGCTTGTCTGTTTCATCGACTTGGTTGTCCCACTCTCGCAACAAAACGGTTAGTTCCTGTTTTGACAAATTGAAACCTGTATAATAGTTAAAACCAACACTATCAGCGTATCTGAGGCTGATTTTCCATAAGCCAACATAGTTGGTTCCTTTAAAAGCTGTTACAAATCCAATAAACTCTGGATTTGATAATTCAATGTAGAATTGATCGCTAATAATCTCTAGCGGTGGAGAGAGAAATTGCAATAATTTCCCTCTGTATTGAATTAGAACTTCAGTAAAAGCTTTGTTGAGAACTTTACATTTGCCTTGTTTCTGAACGTAAACATCACCCGATGTGGGGTTGATGGAAATATTCAAATTTCCCCGAGCAAAACGAAGAGTTGGATATATCCTACCTGGTATAATTGCTGGTCTGGATTGATGTTGGTTGTTGGTTGTTGTTTCTAGAATGTCTAACAAATAGCGGGTATCTTGATGGGAAAAACAAATTGATTCGTTGTCCTCCTGAGATTCCACAATAAAATACTTGCTGTGAACGACGGTACAAGTATATTTATTGTAAGTAAATTTCCAGCTATTTGTTGCTCCGGTTTTTTGCGTTAAGGCCATAATAATAATAATAATAAATACGAAAAATATTACAAGTGATAAATTTTAAACCGTATTGCTGTAATAAATTGACGCCATAGTTCTCACTCTAAAATTGTATTAATCAAAGACGAATAGCAAAAACTTATATTGAAACAGTTTCAATATAAGTTTTGCTAGTCGTCTTTGATTAATATATTCATCGATACTAAAAATTATCCCGCACATCCAAACGAGATTTCCTTTGAGTTACATAATTACGTTTAGAAACCCAATGTGGGAATCAGTATCATTTATTCGAGTGTTTCCAACCAACGAATATACAACGAGTAAGATAATGTAGAAATTATTAAGGAAATAACACAATTTCAGAGTGAGAACAAAAAATTAGATATGGTATCAATATATTACCATGAAGATTACAAGTGATGAATTTTATTAAAAACATTCAGTTATATATAAATTTGCGATGTGGCATAGTCAACGAAGAAGAGATGGGACCTGTCATAATCATCGACGAATAAGAAAAGAGATGGGGTGCAACGTGGATGAATGGCTGGTTGGTTGCGTGGTTAGGAAATACGTGAAAGAATATGAATCATAGGATTGTGTGTAATAATCAATAATTATTATAATAAAAACGCACAGTATAATGTTAGTGGTAGCCTTTCAATATCGCACAGATGCTGTGGGATTGGTTAGGTTGAGTAACTATGGAAATGTTCGTATACGTGTAGTTGGAACGTGGCGGAATTTCACGTATCATAGTGCTGGACTGGTAGGCTGCTTGGTTGGTTGGATTGGCGATGGCTGTCGAAGAGTAGCACTAGCTAGCGGTGAGTAAATCGTTGAGTTGGCAATCGATATAATATTGGGTAGGGTATATGTGTGGTGATGCGTGTAGATGGCCACGTCGTCGTTAGTAGTGTTAACAGCATTCAGTCGGTCGGTCGATCGGTCGAGGTTAGGCTACGCGTAGGTGAATAAGCAACGATTGGTTGAAGGCAAGGCAACGACGCGAATCAATACTGTTGGTGACAGATGGTCATTAAACACCACGATTTAGCACCGGAATTTGGCATTTTTAATAGCCCTCCGAGATCTAGCCCGTAGCCCAAGCTAGGGAGGAGTACTCCCAGGTCTATGTTTCTCCTACTACTATTAACCCACACCACCAATTAATCAAAGAAAGGGGGACAGTACGTGTTCACCCCTTTTAATCTGCACCCCCCCCCCCCCTCCCCCCACCCACCAATACATAACCGCGACATCTACCACCCACGGAAGGGTAGCACGAACTTATTTCCAAACGCACGTTCAATATGCAAAGCCAGGTGGTTTATAGGAATATAATCAATGCAGTACTCGTCTTCATTATAAGCCTCTTTGCGTTCGACCTGTTTTGTATTAAAATATATTTATTAAATGCAGGCTGACGCTCTTTATACAGTACAGGCCACCAGAAAAAGCAGATTTCATCCAATGTGATCACATGTGAACACATTTGTTCAAGTCATCTGATTGGCAGGTTATGGCGAGTTATCTTATAGATCACACAGCAGATGCTAACTTGCTGGGACCGACAATGGCTTTGTGTGCGGTGCGCCTGTATGTCTGATATCAAGTAGATGAGAGAGCCCCCAGGGCATAACATTGCGGACATGGGCTGTATTTGTAGAGAGACATACAAGACCACATGGAGGTTAATGGAGTGTATGGGAGTGGATGGGTTTATGGATGGAGGAGCCTAGCCTAGACCATGGAATAATTAATTTAGTGCAGGGAGATGTCGCGCCATTAGTCTGACACCGAGAGGGCACAGAGAAACACCAGAAGATGCCTTAACCTCACTAACTATAGGCCTGCCTACTAGACACTATTAACCGCACACTATAAAGGTAAACAAAATCCTTATCGCATTTCCAGCTGCAGTGAGTGACAGATCGCGGCAAACTACAGAGAGTTTCCAGATTACTAAGCGTTTCAAAAGTATTCAATTGTATCCTTTGGCGAAAAAATTTTGGTTGTTGCCAATTCAATTATGTTCAATTATGTTCAATTGTCCCGTTCAAGAACATTACATTACACTGGTACACATTTGATAAAATGTGTTCACAATTGTACAAATCTGCGTTTTCTGGTGGCCTGTACTGTAATAATAATACCTAGGGATGCCAGCTTCCAGACTTTCAATCTTTACTGCCACGCAAACACCGCAGAGGAAGTTTTGGTTTGAGAGATCAAGCCCATCGGCAATTGGTGTTTCAATTTCGGTCCAGGAACTCTGACAATGGGAGCATTCAATCTTAGCTGTGGTCCATTCCCGTGGTTTCGGCTTCCTTTTCTTCGTCCCAATGACAGATTCTTCTGAAGACGTTCGATTCGCTTTCAGTTTATTGTTGGCGTTTGTGTTTTGAAGTTGTATTCGAGTGGACAGTCGCGCCGGTTTCGAGGTAACCATACCGACCTGTGATAAGCGTTGGTTTTGTTGAGTGCCGGTATTCATCTTCTCTCACCTCTTCAATGTCAGATGTTGCAAATACTGATAACACGAATAACGGTATATATTTCAATACTTGTCAATAGTAATATATATAATTTAGATAACTATTTTATATCTGTACTGTTGAGCAAACTCTACATAAATTCCAACCTGTGTATCGCCGGTAGTGCTGTTGCTGCAGTGCTGTGCAAGTGTGCTGAAGTGCTAGTTGCCACCGGTCAGCCGGTACCGGTAGTAGGGTGGTACCTACGGTGCGCACTACAACGGCAGTACAGCAATACGGTGTACCGTGCCAATGACTGAATGATTAGCGGTAGCTATCTAAACTATGTTGGGGATACGAGATTACCAATATTAATCTCGTATCATAACCAACATCGGGGGGGGGGGGGGGGCGACACAAGCCCCAAAGCCACAGAGAAAGGTGAGAGGTCAAACCACCTCGGAGGGAAGGCAGCTAATAGAGGCTAGCAACGGAGGGGAAACACTCCCAGGGAGTGCCAAAGTGACAAGTAGTATGTTAGCCCATAGTGGGGGGGGGGGGGGGGGGGGGGGGCACGTGATAGGGAACAGGAAAGCATCCATTGGGTAGAGGGCCAAAGTAGAGTAGGAGGTAAACCAATATTCAATGTGTTAATCATATATTATCTTACATTACTGGTTTACCAGTCAGTTGTGTTATTCAGTTCAGTCAGTGCAGACTGGTCATAGTTAATGACCGCCACCGCCATACCGGTAACAATTAATCTTTATTTTCTGCTTATTATCTACTGGCGTGCTATTATCATCCATATTAATTAATATCGAGAGACAATAGAAACTTTCACTGTTTTTCCCAAACGGCCTCGGCCAAAGCTAGTAGCACGATCCCCAGCAGAACGGTGACGCATACGTTTCTAACCCGGTCGGGATCTCTGATCCCGTCACATATTAGTTGTTGTTGTAGTATGATAACAATTACTGTATGTATTACGGTTGCTCGATTTCCGTGATTCTGCCCGACTATCTATTAATATGGAATTTGGGTTGCTCAAACTTTACTGTACAATTAGCACAATCAATATTAATTTGATTAAGTTGATTTAGTTCGTTTTTATGTGAAGCTTGAGTGACTGGAGAAACTACAGTGGATGAACATTGGTTTCCTAAAGTTGAGAGAACGAGAGAGACTGTTTCGGGATGAATTTCAAGAAACCGAATTCATATGAGCTGGTTGTTGTTGCTTCCCGGCGACAAATGTTGAATTTGTCGTAGCTCGGCCGATGGCTTATGGTTTCCCAGCTCGCGGATTGTGAACTCATGCGTCACCGATGCACCTCAATTATAATACATACTGTATTATACTGATAGTCGTAAGTCGTTGTTCCATATCATACATTTCCTCTCATTGATCAGATGCGAAATGTAATTTGGACGATTTTACGATTCTTTATATTATTTTAATTAAGTAGGCCCCCCTATAGTTAACATTGCGAAACTACAGATTTAACATGACTATAACATGTCTGCTAATTAGCTAACAACTAACTAAGCCTTCATAAGGCCTTCCTTTGATTGTTAACTAACCATTATTTACAATATAAAAATGTGATATTTCCACGGCTTAAAGTTGAGTAAATTGAGCGTAGTGCTTCCAAGCATCGTCTGGTTGTTATTTTAAGAATGGTTAATCCAGTTTTTTTTTAAAGTCCCAAAATGGCTGCATATGGCCTCCTTTTGTCTAAACGACTATTTCTTGAACAGTTTTGAATTTATTGAGTTCAAATTTGTAAACCGGTTCATTTTATGTTTACATCCAATGTTATTGAGGAATTTTGACTTAAATTTTGCGAGAAATAAAAAATAAAGGCCTATTTTATATACAAACGTGCCCAAAAAGTATCGTTTTTAGCTCTAAATTTAAAATTCTCTAAAACTACCGCTCTAAAATGCCCACAAAGGACTTCAGAGACAAGCATATTTTGGATGTAGGACAATTCGGTCCCGCACAATTACGTCCCGGACAATTCGGTCCGGACAATTCGGTCCGGACAATTCGGTCAAAAACACTAAATAAATGGGACCGAATTGTCCTGAACCGAATTGTCCTAGGACCGAATTGTCCAAGGACCGAATTGTCCTAGGACCGAATTGTACGGGACCGAATCACCGAATTGGCCGGTTAATGATAGCAACTTTTTAGTGCTTTTTTGATTTTGGTTAATGTTCTAGAACAGTTTTTAATCTAAATTCAGCAAAGTGTCCCTGAATGAGATCCAGCTGTTATCTAGGATAATTATTTAGGCTTGTTAACCAATCAACAACACATACAGTATACAAACGCAATATATAAAAAAAAACAGTTTTAAACTTTTTCTATTACTAGCTAGTATATAATTTACAATCTCCATAAAAACACCATAGCTACCATAATTTGCCATATACCATATATTGAATTTTTTGCAGAACTATAAAATTTCAAGTGCTGAACAATTTTCAAAAAATGTGAAAGTTGCAATTTTAATTTCACTTTTTCTATATGTGGGGGATACGTTTTCAGGAGAGCTTTGCACTTTTTTCACACCAGTACCAGTACAGCATGTCCTGGAATATAGTGTCGTTATTCGAGTACATGGTCAATTTCATGCAATCTCATTACGATATGTAGAAAAATTTGGGGGGGGGGGGGGGGGGTTCATGTACTTGAATAACGACACTATATTCCAGGACATGCTGTCATTTGTTTGTCGTTGTTTTGGCCATGTTATAGTCTTATTATTAGGTCGGCGTAGTTACACCTCTAGAATTCATTCCGTTGTTTTTGTTAAGTACCAGTTAGGTTTTAGTAATAAGGTATCATACAGCACAGTGGCGAAGTTGGTCGTGCGTTGGACTTGGAATCTCTAAGTACCGAGTTCAATTCATCTATCGTGTGGTGAATGTTTTTGGTAGTAAGATTGTTAGTAAGCCATTCATTCAAGGAGACACTTCATGCGTTAGTTAGCGCGGACTTTTGAGCGATTTCGCGCTTGTGTAAAAATAACTTTACATAATAATAAATTAAATGTTGTAGAGTGAGTGATGGTGAATTAAGAATGTTGTGTCCTCTACGGTAGGGACTACCCTACAGCCTACAAATCGACTAATACGAAGCTATACTGTAGAATATCTCTAACCGTAAAGTCCAGTAGTATACCGCTTACCAGATCCTAGTAACGATGTATCTTACTGTAAGACTCTAGTAATGAAACGCGCTAGTACAGTATCTGACAACAAATCCCAGTCCAGGATATCTAAACAAACAGATACAATACACAAACTACTACTGGCGAGGAGCAGAGCCTGGTGTCTATTCTATGTACGTGAGCGGGTCTAATGCCTACGAACTAGACAAAAGGATACCTGTCCTCTAACCGGTATGGCAGATGTACAGTTACAGTAACAGACCAAACTCACGGGAAAACAATCCCCGCGCAGCGAATCCTAACTATCGCTGACAGTCCGAAATACCGTAACTTGCCGCGGTGTGATTTATATGGTTTATATACGAGCTAGGTGGGTTACAGACCTAGCGTAACAATACTGATCTCCCTGTCTGAATCAGTCTAAAAAGGGTCGTGCCCAATGTAACAATACTGCTGCTCTAGGCAAACAACAGTTAATAACGAAAATGAAACACTCCCTTGCCGTAACTAAATATCTGATCCTAATTTTACAAATACGAATGGTAAGTTATAGATATACTCTGCCTAAAGTGATCTAAAGTGCGCTATCTAGTAGAACTCTAAGGGTAAATATGTTTTAGGGCGTGTGTGTGTGGGTGTGTTACAATAAAACAATTTTGGTGTATATCATTTACTAGGTTTTAGTAATTCTCTGACCAAAACAATACCGTGCGCTAGCTACTAAAATATGCTAGTCGCGCTTTGTAGAACTTTATACTTACAAATGACGTCAAAGCTCTCTCCTTCCTATCCACAACTCAACTGGGCAACCACGGTGTTAGTAACTACACCCGTGATCGGCACAAATACCAGATTCTGGTTGTAAGATAAGAAATAGGGATTAATTGCTACCGTACGTTAGCTGATCTGGTATACAAATTTGATTCTAGAACTTTGTTGCTGCGGTAGTTAACAGCAAATACCTATCAGTACGTGGCAAGGCGCGGTAGGATATTAATAAAACCTCCCTAGGCCAAGCGGTGTGCCGGTAGCAGAAATGCTCCTTGCCTGATCAAATAACTAACTTCAGGCAGGGGGGGGGGGGGGGGGGGGGTACTAATGTATGTTCTACAAAGCAAACCGGTACCAAACAGTCAGTACTGCAAATCACTAAATTATGGAATGTATGCTGTCTGTACCTAATATGTACTCGTGTACCGACGGACGGCAATAGCTCGCACCTATGAGGTATACAGGTAACCTAGGGATTCGTAATACTGACAAGGGGGTTCTGCCTAGAACATAGTTATTTGATCCTAAAATTTGCGGCGTCCCAGGACGGCGTCACGCTTACCCTGATCTATAGGTCTTACGTCGGGCAAGGGCGTCAAACAAAGTCTTACCTTCCTCATAAAGCGGGCGCTGCATGGTAAGTGGAGTATTTCAAAGGGCGAAGGGGGTGCGCGGTCTAATCTAATGTGGGCGCTAGCGTGTTGTGGACATCTTTTCCCTGCGTTGCTGATGGCCTAACGGTCTAGGCGGCCATCTTCCTGATGCTTGGCTGTCCCAAAGTTGGACATTCAGAAAAGTGCATGTTCAGAACTTTTATAGTATATTTACAGTTTACAAAACTAATTCTTCATACATTCTTCTTTATATAGAGAGGGCTGGGTTGTAGGCTGAGACAAATAGGGGGTAAATAGAGGGAGGCCAGGGGAGTGGTTTTACAAACATTGTTGTAAAGCTAAACATATGACAAATCTGCTTTGAGAACAAACTTACATTGTCTCTTTCAACTAATTTGTTGGAGTCCTCGTTGTTGTCTCCATTGCACTCCACAGCTAAAAGAGCTGCCAGAGCTGAGAGTAGGAGAGTTTCCTTTATTGACATTGTAGAGTTGTGATAAATAATTTTTTTACACAAACGAAAATACAATCTTCTGTGAATGACTTTAATAATGACAGAAACATACCCTATATTTCTACACAAGTAATACTAATACACACATACAGTACACATTAGATACTGTCTGCTGTAAGCTTAGTGGAAGCCAAGTAGCTCAAAGTTAACGAAGGGATCAGTTTATATGAATAAATAATTGGTCTATTTTCTTATTATAAGTAACGGACTGATAGACCAACACAAACTCTCCTACTAAAAAGGTTCATTGGATACCAGCCGTTGCCTAATAATAATGGATATTGGTTTCAGTAAACTACAGTAGCAAAGAGGAAATAAGAGGATAATAGCAAAGCTGAGTTGATATGAATCTTTCAAGAAGAGTTTACAGAACCCAACTGATGTAAAGAAAATTAAGATTGTAATTGAAAAAAAAATTAAGAAAAGTAAGATTGGGCTGTACCACCATGATCATATTGTTAGATACAATACTTTTCAGTGGGGATGGACTGATGGATTTGATGGCTGACTCCATTCTCGCATCGTATGTGGCATCCTGGATCAGGCTACTCTCGGACAAGTTGGAGGCCAGACAATTTAGAATGTTACAAAAATAACTTTTTTGCCCCAATTGCTTGGAAACTTTGACATGTTTTGCCATTTTAATATAGAAGTACAATGCAAAAAACCGTTTTGAAAAATATTTAGTGGAAAAGGTGTCACACGAGTCACAAAAACTGAGAGATTTAACAAAATATAGCAGTTTTAATTTACTGATAAATCTAGCGATAGATGATTGCAATGATCTGAAACTCATGTTATGTAATGCATATATCATGGGCTTTCCAATAACGTTTTTTGCATTGTGAAATTGACAAGATCAGATGTGCCACATTGAATTTGAAAAATTGAATTTTTAAAAAAAATCTGAGAAATTTAACAAAATATAGCAGTTTTAATTTACCGATAAAATTGCAATGATCTGAAACTCATGTTATGTAATGCATATATCATGGGCTTTCCAATAACGTTTTTTGCATTCTGAAATTGACAAGATCAGAGGTGTTACATTGAGTTTGAAAACTTAACTAATTCTATATGGGAATGTGCTGGTCCCCCCTGAGTTAGTTCAACTATTACTGACCTGGCCATCTTTACATTGCCGCCATACACAGTAACTAACCTGTCATAAGCCGCCTCAGAGGCATTGTCATCACCTATAAACGTACCACCAATTCCTTCAGTTGACCTCTCAACTGTTGGTATAAGTAGTTGAATTTGTCAGTCAGTGAGAAATCCTGTTGTGCGACATTGGTCTTGATATAGTTGATGAAGGTTCTCCAATGTTTAGATAAACCAGTGAAGTGCGGAGGATGTAATGGAGGAAGACTGTGTCTCGCACTGAACCTAAAAAACTCCACTGCGATTGAGTTGACCATAGTATTGTCTTCCCTTCCTACCCGTTGATGGACATCAGTTGGAATCGGTTCCAACGGATGGGTAGGATAACTTACCTGTGGACGAGTCCGCGAATTCGTCCTGTGATAGGTTACCTTCTCACTGACTGGTGGTCTATAGTCAATCTCAAATTCTGAGTCTGTCTGAATATTTATAACTGGGCATTATTGCAATTGTGGTGTTTTAAACTTGGGATAGTCTTCAGGACATTCTTTTGTTCTTCTGTTGTTCCTGTACTCTAAGTTTTTCATTCTCCTGTTGAGCTCGCTCTACATGGTCATTGACCTCAGGGATATTACACCTAACATGGTCGAACTCCTTATCCACCTGCACTTTGACGTTCTTTGATTTCTTTGCTACACTTCTTGCACAACACTACATACAGTTTGAACTTGTCCCTGTACCTGTTGGACTTGTGACTGAATATGTTGGACTTTACCTTTTTCTATGGATGACTTCATCCCACACCTCCTTATTACCTTCCCTAATTGCTAAATTTAATTGATACATATGGATCTTGGGCTTACCTGGAGTAGGACTTGGATTAAACCGCTCACAGTCTCGAGCTCCATCCCACTCGGCTTGATCGCCTTCGTTAGTCACAAATCTTTACCGAGACTCTACTTGAGGTCGTAGATGTGGTTGGTTCTAATTGGTCTCTAGGTTCGGGCTCATGGCAACCTCCGGGGTGACTTACCTGGTTTCCAGGAGTCCCAGCATCCACTGGGTCCAACCAATCCTTGGCTACCAGTCTATAGATTTATTGCGCATAATGTTGATGTGCTTCTATGGGGTTGGCTCCATGTATCTCTTTGAAGCGCACAATCGATGGTTCAGGCTGCTGATTAGTGACTCAGCGCCGTCTCATTGTTTAGCAGGGATTGAGCCTGCTCGAGTTCTTGAGCAATCCATTTGCTGTCGATCCTCCAATTCATAGGCCTCCTGTTGCGATTTGGCCGCAGCCAACTGTCTTTGTTGTTCTAGAATTAATGCCTCCTTGTGTTGTTCCATCTCGAGTTTCTTCCTGGTGATGTCGCGTTGATGAGCCAAATGTTTGTTCTCTTCATTGACTGCTCACATTGAGTCGGGCTTACTGACTGCGTACCGGCCTACCGATTTTAGCAGTCTTCCGACATTGGCAGTATTCCGTCCAAAAATTGGTAGTAGGCCTACCGGACCGGTTTAACTGCACGAATTGAACAAAATCACCTCTTATTAAATTTGTCATGACATCAGAAATGAAGTCACCGACCACGAAAACCCTTACAGATAATTTTTTAGAAAGATAGTATGCTTTTTATTGACGGACAGACATACTGACGGACAAAACCAACAGTAAAACGGAGAGGCAGCCATATATCGAGAAGTAAGAAAGATCTTGCTAAACGGTTTTCAAATTTGGAATCTTAATAAAATTATGCTCTTGATGAAATAAAAAAAATTTGGAAAAAATTATTGATTTAACGCTACCCCCCCCCCCCCCCCCCCCCCCCCCCCATCAATTCCGAGGTAATAGACATACAGTAGACACCCAAATTTAGCTCTATAATTGACCTAAATGTATAAAATCGACCGAAATTTCTGAACAATTTGCCGAACAAATTTTGTACCTTCCTGCATGATGTTGCATTTGTGCAACGGTCAGTTTTTCAGGTCTGCACGCCTCTAACAGATATTATATGAAAAGTTAAGGTTATTTTATGAAAAAATACATATTTTATTATTATTATGAATTTTTTCAGACCCCCAGATTGTCTATGTAACTTTCTACAGGAAGATAAATTTGTTGAAATTCAGGAAATTTACAATTAAGGATATACACGTTCGTGGGGCCTTCGCGCAGCACGAGGCCCAGTTATGAGATACAAATTAAAATTGTGCTACTGTATCACAAAATCAGGTTATGAGATATTAACCCACACCACCAATTAATCAAAGAAAGGGGGACAGTACGTGTTCACCCCTTTTAATCTGCACACCCCCCCCCCCTCCCCCCACCCACCAATACATAACCGCGACATCTACCACCCACGGAAGGGTAGCACGAACTTATTTCCAATCGCACGTTAAATATGCAAAGCCAGGTGGTTTATAGGAATATAATAAACGCAGTACTCGTTTTCATTATAAGCCTCTTTGCGTTCGTCCTGTTTTGTATTTAAATATTTCTTAAACGCAGGCTATGACGATCTTTATAATAATAATAACTAGGGATGCGATCAATATGTGAAGCCAGGTGGTTTATATAACAATTTAGTCAACGCAGTACTCGTCTTCATTATATGCCTCGTTGCGCTCGTCGCTTGTCCTGTTTTGTCATAAAATATTTTTCCTAAACGCAGACTGACGATCTTTATACAGTTATAACTATGCGAAGTTTCGAAACTGTGCGAGTAACTGTTGATACATCTATGTGGAGATGTGTGATATGTGGAGATGTGTGATACAACGCCAACGCATCTTATGCCGATGTAGTAATATGGGTATTGAAATAATATTAAATCAATGTACACTCTTAAAGCTGCAGCGAAAAAATGTAGCTAATTTCCTAGGTTACATATAAAATAATAATATTATTTTTAAGAACATTAATTTTACTACTTTGCAAAAATTCCATTAAAAAATAACCAGACATATACATTGTGGAATAAACTATTTCAGAAGCCTACACAACAGCCATGCCATGGATTGTATTTATGTTATTATATCTGTCATTTACCTGAGATAGCAATACAACACTTATAGTAGAGTCAATACAGGAAGGATGTTGGGATGTTGGATTTCAAGAATGATGTCTGGGCTGGAATAGCAATACTGGTTGCCTATTACAGTACAATTCCTCTCTGGTTAGTCTACAGCAACAACTCCAAGCCAGCTAGCTCCACACCAGCAGAGACTTGACCAATAATCATTCCCAGCAAATAGCTGCCTTACACACACATCCTTCCATCGTACCAGCATGTTAGCCAATAAATGAGCAGTATTTAATGAGAATCAATTTTTTATGACGTTTTAATTACTTTAGATCAATTAAAGACACAATTAATAAAGCAAATCACTTAAACTAATTAAAAACTATAATAGAATGGCGTATGTGGATTACATCTGTATAATTTTTAAGTATAATTATTTAAATCTTATACTGTAAAACAATTAATTTCCTTTAAAAGGCAGGTTGAAAATGGTGTTTTTACCGTAATCAACTTAATTAACTAATTAACTGCTATTATCTTAGCTTCTCGAAGGCCACACGGAAATTCTACTTGGAAAATTTCTAAACTTTTGCCAAACAACATGTGTACCAAGTTTGGATAGATTTCATCAAAGATTGGCTGAGTTATTAACGTTTAAAATTGGACGCTACAGAACGACAGAACGACAGAACGACAGGTTGATTAATGGTACCACTACGCTAAGGCTCACTCACTTCGTGGCTCGCCCCACAATATTTGAATTACATCACTGAGTTACCAGCTGGACTAAATATGTCAAGTGACCAATCAAATGAAAGCTTAATATACCCTCTTACTCACTGCGTGATCCTCATTGGCTGTTTTCCTACTTAGGAGAAATAAGAACAGGAAATCTTACACTATGCAGCAAAGGGTTAAACAAGATTCCGCTACTTCAGAAAGCAGCACACATCAATAGAATTACAGGAAAACAATTAAAATGCTCCTGGATTTAAAATTTATACAAGATATTTATTATTAAAAAGTACCTTTCTGCGTTAAATTTTATTGCAGTTTTAATGAACTATTATTTAATTATTTCTTGTTAGGTGAACCATGTCAATGAACACCTAAATTTTTACAAAATTTGGGATAATACTTTGACAAATTAATAATCATTTTTGGCATTTTTGCTGCTCTAATATAAAATAGACATGTTGAAGATTGTTTCACCGTGCCACCATCGATGAAATAATATAATGAAAAAAGATCTACACCCAGAACTGCCATTGCAGTAAAAGCTCTTGTCAGCTTGTTGCTTTTATATTAATAATAAATACGGCATACGGAGTCCATCGAAACACGTACATACAAATATATATAAATCAGTAAATAGTAAGCTTCAATCAATACCAAATACAGGGTTGGTTCAAAAACTATACGGTTGGTTGAATTCGAATACATCAGTCTGACAGTAGATAGATTCGAACCAGTTCCGTCTCCACTCCTCAAAGACATAAGTATAAACAATATTAACCGCACAGCCGGTAGAAGCCTTACTGCCGTACAGTGGTAGGCCCATCTGTCCACCTCCAAACGCAATACAGCTATACACTGAAAAGGTAGGCCTACATTCAAATGCAACAAAAATAATACAATAATAAATTAACTAGACTCGTACCGGTACTGCGGTAACCAGTATATCTGTCTCTCAAAATAACTTAAACGGGGTTATACTTTTTTAAGTACAGTAGTAACTTTCGAAACACCTCCCACCCGAGTCTAGTGAGTAATAACAAGTAATAAAAAATTTCAATCCAAAAAAACACAACAATAAAAAGCACAAACTTCTAGCACGATGTAATAAATTTCTATATATGTAGGTAGCCCAATACCCAATCACCAAGATCCAACTTCTTTCAGTTTCTACTTTCAATTCTCTCAGCCATTATCTCCTTTGGTATTACTTTCAGTTTTCGGCAGGAGTAGAACTAATGAACGCACATCACGCGTAACCCTCGTAAAGTTCTTCACCCTCTTGACCCTGGCCGGTAGATTTTTAACGTTTTTGTAGCGGACATCCACTTTACGGACATTTCCCTTTGCATCCGAATATACCTTATCTACCACAGCCATTCGATTATCACCTCTAATTGTCGACCCCTTTGGTTGGACTAAAACAATGTCACCAATATCAAGGTTTCTGATTTCGACGTGCCATTTTTTCCTACAGTAACGCTTTCAAATAACGTCCTATTGGATCCTAATAGGATCCTAATAGGAACCTAATAGGAAATAAATAACCTTTAGAAAATCACTTGGAATTTGCCTAATGTAAGTCTACCTAGAGTGGCTAAATCAAAGCTTAGCAGTGTCAATCAACCCCCCGGGTTAGCTGAAAGTAGTAAAGAGAGCCGCTTTGTCTAGTGGTTGAGTTGTATTTCCCTTCCCCTGACTTATCTTACAACAACAATACTCCCCATAGGCTAATGTTAAATATGCAAAGAACACACTACTGGCTTTAACTCAACATCTGGACACATTAACTACCATACAGTAAAGGTATCGCCGCTTGTGTAAAATAGGCCCACCAACACGTTGAGTGAGCCTCAACAAGTAGTTGGGCTGCTAAGGCGTAATCTGATTTTATTCGGACGTCAAACTTTTAATAATTTTATTTAAATTATTTTGCGAACTTTATAGATCTGGCAATTTTACCATTTCCTTGGTATAATAAATATAGTTTATAATTAATATTAATATCAATATGCCAAGAGGTTAAGTTTGTTACAAACCACTAAACTCATAAGGGTCTGTTAATTCCTGTAGGATGTTATTTCATTTATTTTTCGTAGTAGTAGCGATACGGATTGTGACATGTTGCGGAATCTGCTTGGAGAGTGTAATGTGCTTTGTGGGTGTTATGTTTAAATACGGAACTTGTGTGTTTCACAAACATTGTGTGTTACTCTTTATTACTCAAAATATGTTCAATAGTAATAAATACAGTGTGTGATTATTTGTTAATTTAATTTTTTTTTTAATTTCGTTAATTTAATTTAATCGTTAATTAACGACGTTAATTTACATTTTCTAACGTAAGCGCAAACCATAGCACAAGTTAGACTAGGCCATAGCTCTACAGAGCTAGTGCGGCCAAATTATAACAGGTGATGAAATGTAATTATATCGGTAGTAATGTAATTTTAGATGTAATTATAAGCACAAGCATAGTCTGAGTCAGTCCACCTTCCAGACATCAAAGTAAGCGCCGATTTCCAAGTAAATTCCTAATGAAATCCAAGTCAAATCCTAAGTGCCTCCAAGTCTGGAATTTGGGCTAAATTTAATTTCCAATTAAATCCTAACTCCTATAGAAGTGAATCGGAAATCGGAAACGTTGCACTTTCCTTTGAGTGGTTTGGACTAAGTATGATATCCCACTCCATAGCTAATTCTTCATCCGTCCTGGTCGTTCAGTTATTTTAGGACGCACACACCCCACTGAAGATAACCGAAAGTTTGAAACCTAGGTACCGGGTTCGAGCCCCATTAGGTATTGATTTTTCACTCTGATTTTTGCTCTGTATAGAATTCGCTCGACTGAGAAGCAGTCGTATGGGGAATTGGGAAATAGAGAAATATAGAGAGAGATTTATAGTGAAGTATATCTCTATTAAATAAAGGGTATTAGCAATTATTAATTTAATTATTCGACAAACACAAAAACTTAATTCTTATGTCAACAGAAAAGTTTCATCAACAACCCCAAACCAATATCCCTACAAAACAACTAGATATTATACTTTCACGTTTTCCCATCTGTTTGTCCTGCAACAATATATCACTATTACATAATCTGCAACGGTATGTTAATTACGTACTTCATTAATTAATTGTGGGGACAAGATATAGTAACAATCTCCTTCACACATTCTTCTTTATATAGAGAGGGCTGGGTTGTATGCTGAGACAAATAAGTACTTCATTAATTAATCGTGGGGACAAGATCTAGTAACAATCTCCTTCACACATTCTTCTTTATATAGAGAGGGCTGGGTTGTATGCTGAGACAAATAAGTACTTCATTAATTAATCGTGGGGACAAGATATAGTAACAATCTCCTTCACACATTCTTCTTTATATAGAGAGGGCTGGGTTGTATGCTGAGACAAATAAGTACTTCATTAATTAATCGTGGGGACAAGATTTAGTATCAATCTCCTTCACACATTCTTCTTTATATAGAGAGGGTTGGGTTGTATGCTGAGACAAATACGTACTTCATTAATTAATCGTAGGGACAAGATTTAGTATCAATCTCCTTCACACATTCTTCTTTATATAGAGAGGGTTGGGTTGTATGCTGAGACAAATACGTACTTCATTAATTAATCGTAGGGACAAGATATAGTAACAATCTCCTTCACACATTCTTCTTTATATAGAGAGGGTTGGGTTGTATACTGAGACAAATAAGTACTTCATTAATTAATCGTGGGGACAAGATCTAGTAACAATCTCCTTCACACATTCTTCTTTATATAGAGAGGGTTGGGTTGTATGCTGAGACAAAAGTACTTCATTAATTAATCGTGGGGACAAGATATAGTAACAATCTCCTTCACACATTCTTCTTTATATAGAGAGGGTTGGGTTGTATGCTGAGACAAATAAGTACTTCATTAATTAATCGTGGGGACAAGATCTAGTAACAATCTCCTTCACACATTCTTCTTTATATAGAGAGGGTTGGGTTGTATGCTGAGACAAAAGTACTTCATTAATTAATCGTGGGGACAAGATATAGTAACAATCTCCTTCACACATTCTTCTTTATATATAGAGGGCTGGGTTGTATGCTGAGACAAAAGTACTTCATTAATTAATCGTGGGGACAAGATATAGTAACAATCTCCTTCACACATTCTTCTTTATATAGAGAGGGTTGGGTTGTATGCTGAGACAAATAAGTACTTCATTAATTAATCGTGGGGACAAGATCTAGTAACAATCTCCTTCACACATTCTTCTTTATATAGAGAGGGTTGGGTTGTATGCTGAGACAAAAGTACTTCATTAATTAATCGTGGGGACAAGATCTAGTAACAATCTCCTTCACACATTCTTCTTTATATAGAGAGGGTTGGGTTGTATACTGAGACAAATAAGTACTTCATTAATTAATCGTGGGGACAAGATCTAGTAACAATCTCCTTCACACATTCTTCTTTATATAGAGAGGGTTGGGTTGTATGCTGAGACAAAAGTACTTCATTAATTAATCGTGGGGACAAGATATAGTAACAATCTCCTTCACACATTCTTCTTTATATAGAGAGGGCTGGGTTGTATGCTGAGACAAATAAGTACCTCATTAATTAATCGTGGGGACAAGATATAGCAACAATCTCCTTCACACATTCTTCTTTATATATAGAGGGCTGGGTTGTATACTGAGACAAATAAGTACTTCATTAATTAATCGTTGGGACAAGATATAGTAACAATCTCCTTCACACATTCTTATTTATATAGAGAGGGCTGGGTTGTATGCTGAGACAAATACATACTTCATTAATTAATCGTGGGGACAAGATATAGTAACAATCTCCTTCACACATTCTTCTTTATATAGAGAGAGCTGGGTTGTATGCTGAGACAAATACGTACTGCATTAATTAATCGTGGGGACAAGATCTAGTAACAATCTCCTTCACACATTCTTCTTTATATAGTTAGGCTGGGTTGTATGCTGAGACAAATACGTACTTCATTAATTAATCGTGGGGACAAGATCTAGTAACAATCTCCTTCACACATTCTTCTTTATATATAGAGGGCTGGGTTGTATGCTGAGACAAATACGTACTTCATTAATTAATCGTGGGGACAAGATATAGTAACAATCTCCTTCACACATTCTTCTTTATATAGAGAGGGCTGGGTTGTATGCTGAGACAAATACGTACTGCATTAATTAATCGTGGGGACAAGATCTAGTAACAATCTCCTTCACACATTCTTCTTTATATAGAGAGGGCTGGGTTGTATGCTGAGACAAATACGTACTGCATTAATTAATCGTGGGGACAAGATCTAGTAACAATCTCCTTCACACATTCTTCTTTATATAGAGAGGGCTGGGTTGTATGCTGAGACGAATACGTACTTCATTAATTAATCGTGGGGACAAGATATAGTAACAATCTCCTTCACACATTCTTCTTTAAATATAGAGGGCTGGGTTGTATGCTGAGACAAATACGTACTTCATTAATTAATTGTGGGGACAAGATAATATAGTAACAATCTCCTTCACACATTCTTCTTTATATAGAGAGGGCTGGGTTGTATGCTGAGACAAATACGTACTGCATTAATTAATCGTGGGGACAAGATATAGTAACAATCTCCTTCACACATTCTTCTTTAAATATAGAGGGCTGGGTTGTATGCTGAGACAAATACGTACTTCATTAATTAAGTGTGGGGACAAGATAATATAGTAACAATCTCCTTCACACATTCTTCTTTATATAGAGAGGGCTGGGTTGTATGCTGAGACAAATACGTACTGCATTAATTAATCGTGGGGACAAGATCTAGTAACAATCTCCTTCACACATTCTTCTTTATATAGAGAGGGCTGGGTTGTATGCTGAGACAAATACGTACTTCATTAATTAATCGTGGGGACAAGATATAGTAACAATCTCCTTCACACATTCTTCTTTATATATAGAGGGCTGGGTTGTATGCTGAGACAAATACGTACTTCATTAATTAATCGTGGGGACAAGATCTAGTAACAATCTCCTTCACACATTCTTCTTTATATAGAGAGGGTTGGGTTGTATGCTGAGACAAATACGTACTGCATTAATTAATCGTGGGGACAAGATCTAGTAACAATCTCCTTCACACATTCTTCTTTATATAGAGAGGGCTGGGTTGTATGCTGAGACAAATACGTACTGCATTAATTAATCGTGGGGACAAGATCTAGTAACAATCTCCTTCACACATTCTTCTTTATATAGAGAGGGTTGGGTTGTATGCTGAGACAAATACGTACTGCATTAATTAATCGTGGGGACAAGATCTAGTAACAATCTCCTTCACACATTCTTCTTTATATAGAGAGGGCTGGGTTGTATGCTGAGACAAATACGTACTGCATTAATTAATCGTGGGGACAAGATCTAGTAACAATCTCCTTCACACATTCTTCTTTATATAGAGAGGGCTGGGTTGTATGCTGAGACAAATACGTACTGCATTAATTAATCGTGGGGACAAGATCTAGTAACAATCTCCTTCACACATTCTTCTTTATATAGAGAGGGCTGGGTTGTATGCTGAGACAAATACGTACTGCATTAATTAATCGTGGGGACAAGATCTAGTAACAATCTCCTTCACACATTCTTCTTTATATAGAGAGGGCTGGGTTGTATATGCTGAGACAAATACGTACTGCATTAATTAATCGTGGGGACAAGATCTAGTAACGATCTCCTTCACACATTCTTCTTTATATAGAGAGGGCTGGGTTGTATGCTGAGACAAATACGTACTGCATTAATTAATCGTGGGGACAAGATCTAGTAACAATCTCCTTCACACATTCTTGTTTATATAGAGAGGGCTGGGTTGTATGCTGAGACAAATACGTACTTCAATAATTAATCGTGGGGACAAGATCTAGTAACAATCTCCTTCACACATTCTTCTTTATATATAGAGGGCTGGGTTGTATGCTGAGACAAATACGTACTTCATTAATTAATCGTGGGGACAAGATCTAGTAACAATCTCCTTCACACATTCTTCTTTATATAGAGAGGGTTGGGTTGTATGCTGAGACAAATACGTACTTCATTAATTAATCGTGGGGACAAGATCTAGTAACAATCTCCTTCACACATTCTTCTTTATATAGAGAGGGCTGGGTTGTATGCTGAGACAAATACTTACTTCATTAATTAATCGTGGGGACAAGATCTAGTAACAATCTCCTTCACACATTCTTCTTTATATAGAGAGGGCTGGGTTGTATGCTGAGACAAATACGTACTTCATTAATTAATCGTGGGGACAAGATCTAGTAACAATCTCCTTCACACATTCTTCTTTATATAGAGAGGGCTGGGTTGTATGCTGAGACAAATAAGTACTTCATTAATTAATCGTGGGGACAAGATCTAGTAACAATCTCCTTCCCACATTCTTCTTTATATAGAGAGAGTTGGGTTGTATGCTGAAACAAATACGTACTTCATTAATTAATCGTGGGGACAAGATCTAGTAACAATCTCCTTCCCACATTCTTCTTTATATAGAGAGAGTTGGGTTGTATGCTGAGACAAATACGTACTTCATTAATTAATCGTGGGGACAAGATCTAGTAACAATCTCCTTCACACATTCTTCTTTATATATAGAGGGTTGGGTTGTATGCTGAGACAAATAAGTACTGCATTAATTAATTAATCGTGGGGACAAGATCTAGTAACAATCTCCTTCACACATTCTTCTTTATATATAGAGGGTTGGGTTGTATGCTGAGACAAATAAGTACTGCATTAATTAATAAATCGTGGGGACAAGATCTAGTAACAATCTCCTTCCCACATTCTTCTTTATATAGAGAGGGTTGGGTTGTATGCTGAGACAAATACGTACTGCATTAATTAATCGTGGGGACAAGATCTAGTAACAATCTCCTTCACACATTCTTCTTTATATATAGAGGGTTGGGTTGTATGCTGAGACAAATAAGTACTGCATTAATTAATTAATCGTGGGGACAAGATCTAGTAACAATCTCCTTCACACATTCTTCTTTATATATAGAGGGTTGGGTTGTATGCTGAGACAAATAAGTACTGCATTAATTAATTAATCGTGGGGACAAGATCTAGTAACAATCTCCTTCACACATTCTTCTTTATATATAGAGGGTTGGGTTGTATGCTGAGACAAATAAGTACTGCATTAATTAATAAATCGTGGGGACAAGATCTAGTAACAATCTCCTTCCCACATTCTTCTTTATATAGAGAGGGTTGGGTTGTATGCTGAGACAAATACGTACTTCATTAATTAATCGTAGGGACAAGATATAGTAACAATCTCCTTCACACATTCTTCTTTATATAGAGAGGGTTGGGTTGTATGCTGAGACAAATACGTACTTCATTAATTAATCGTAGGGACAAGATATAGTAACAATCTCCTTCACACATTCTTCTTTATATAGAGAGGGTTGGGTTGTATGCTGAGACAAATACGTACTTCATTAATTAATCGAGGGGACAAGATATAGTAACAATCTCCTTCACACATTCTTCTTTATATAGAGAGGGCTGGGTTGTATGCTGAGACAAATACGTACTGCATTAATTAATCGTGGGGACAAGATCTAGTAACAATCTCCTTCACACATTCTTCTTTATATAGAGAGGGCTGGGTTGTATGCTGAGACAAATACGTACTTCATTAATTAATCGAGGGGACAAGATATAGTAACAATCTCCTTCACACATTCTTCTTTGTATAGAGAGGGCTGGGTTGTATGCTGAGACAAATACGTACTGCATTAATTAATCGTGGGGACAAGATCTAGTAACAATCTCCTTCACACATTCTTCTTTATATAGAGAGGGTTGGGTTGTATGCTGAGACAAATAAGTACTGCATTAATTAATCGTGGGGACAAGATAATATAGTAACAATCTCCTTCACACATTCTTCTTTATATATAGAGGGCTGGGTTGTATGCTGAGACAAATAAGTACTTCATTAATTAATCGAGGGGACAAGATCTAGTAACAATCTCCTTCACACATTCTTCTTTATATAGAGAGGGTTGGGTTGTATGCTGAGACAAATACGTACTGCATTAATTAATCGAGGGGACAAGATATAGTAACAATCTCCTTCACACATTCTTCTTTATATAGAGAGGGTTGGGTTGTATGCTGAGACAAATAAGTACTTCATTAATTAATCGAGGGGACAAGATCTAGTAACAATCTCCTTCACACATTCTTCTTTATATATAGAGGGCTGGGTTGTATGCTGAGACAAATACGTACTTCATTAATTAATCGAGGGGACAAGATATAGTAACAATCTCCTTCACACATTCTTCTTTATATAGAGAGAGCTGGGTTGTATGCTGAGACAAATACGTACTGCATTAATTAATAAATCGTGGGGACAAGATCTAGTAACAATCTCCTTCACACATTCTTCTTTATATATAGAGGGCTGGGTTGTATGCTGAGACAAATAAGTACTTCATTAATTAATCGAGGGGACAAGATCTAGTAACAATCTCCTTCACACATTCTTCTTTATATAGAGAGGGCTGGGTTGTATGCTGAGACAAATACGTACTGCATTAATTAATCGTGGGGACAAGATCTAGTAACAATCTCCTTCACACATTCTTCTTTATATAGAGAGGGTTGGGTTGTATGCTGAGACAAATACGTACTGCATTAATTAATCGTGGGGACAAGATCTAGTAACAATCTCCTTCACACATTCTTCTTTATATAGAGAGGGCTGGGTTGTATGCTGAGACAAATACGTACTGCATTAATTAATCGTGGGGACAAGATCTAGTAACAATCTCCTTCACACATTCTTCTTTATATAGAGAGGGCTGGGTTGTATGCTGAGACAAATACGTACTGCATTAATTAATCGTGGGGACAAGATCTAGTAACAATCTCCTTCACACATTCTTCTTTATATAGAGAGGGCTGGGTTGTATGCTGAGACAAATACGTACTGCATTAATTAATCGTGGGGACAAGATCTAGTAACAATCTCCTTCACACATTCTTCTTTATATAGAGAGGGCTGGGTTGTATATGCTGAGACAAATACGTACTGCATTAATTAATCGTGGGGACAAGATCTAGTAACGATCTCCTTCACACATTCTTCTTTATATAGAGAGGGCTGGGTTGTATGCTGAGACAAATACGTACTGCATTAATTAATCGTGGGGACAAGATCTAGTAACAATCTCCTTCACACATTCTTCTTTATATAGAGAGGGCTGGGTTGTATGCTGAGACAAATACGTACTTCAATAATTAATCGTGGGGACAAGATCTAGTAACAATCTCCTTCACACATTCTTCTTTATATATAGAGGGCTGGGTTGTATGCTGAGACAAATACGTACTTCATTAATTAATCGTGGGGACAAGATCTAGTAACAATCTCCTTCACACATTCTTCTTTATATAGAGAGGGTTGGGTTGTATGCTGAGACAAATACGTACTTCATTAATTAATCGTGGGGACAAGATCTAGTAACAATCTCCTTCACACATTCTTCTTTATATAGAGAGGGCTGGGTTGTATGCTGAGACAAATACTTACTTCATTAATTAATCGTGGGGACAAGATCTAGTAACAATCTCCTTCACACATTCTTCTTTATATAGAGAGGGCTGGGTTGTATGCTGAGACAAATACGTACTTCATTAATTAATCGTGGGGACAAGATCTAGTAACAATCTCCTTCACACATTCTTCTTTATATAGAGAGGGCTGGGTTGTATGCTGAGACAAATAAGTACTTCATTAATTAATCGTGGGGACAAGATCTAGTAACAATCTCCTTCCCACATTCTTCTTTATATAGAGAGAGTTGGGTTGTATGCTGAAACAAATACGTACTTCATTAATTAATCGTGGGGACAAGATCTAGTAACAATCTCCTTCCCACATTCTTCTTTATATAGAGAGAGTTGGGTTGTATGCTGAGACAAATACGTACTTCATTAATTAATCGTGGGGACAAGATCTAGTAACAATCTCCTTCACACATTCTTCTTTATATATAGAGGGTTGGGTTGTATGCTGAGACAAATAAGTACTGCATTAATTAATTAATCGTGGGGACAAGATCTAGTAACAATCTCCTTCACACATTCTTCTTTATATATAGAGGGTTGGGTTGTATGCTGAGACAAATAAGTACTGCATTAATTAATAAATCGTGGGGACAAGATCTAGTAACAATCTCCTTCCCACATTCTTCTTTATATAGAGAGGGTTGGGTTGTATGCTGAGACAAATACGTACTTCATTAATTAATCGTAGGGACAAGATATAGTAACAATCTCCTTCACACATTCTTCTTTATATAGAGAGGGTTGGGTTGTATGCTGAGACAAATACGTACTTCATTAATTAATCGTAGGGACAAGATATAGTAACAATCTCCTTCACACATTCTTCTTTATATAGAGAGGGTTGGGTTGTATGCTGAGACAAATACGTACTTCATTAATTAATCGAGGGGACAAGATATAGTAACAATCTCCTTCACACATTCTTCTTTATATAGAGAGGGCTGGGTTGTATGCTGAGACAAATACGTACTTCATTAATTAATGGTAGGGACAAGATATAGTAACAATCTCCTTCACACATTCTTCTTTATATAGAGAGGGTTGGGTTGTATGCTGAGACAAATACGTACTTCATTAATTAATCGTAGGGACAAGATATAGTAACAATCTCCTTCACACATTCTTCTTTATATAGAGAGGGTTGGGTTGTATGCTGAGACAAATACGTACTTCATTAATTAATCGAGGGGACAAGATATAGTAACAATCTCCTTCACACATTCTTCTTTATATAGAGAGGGTTGGGTTGTATGCTGAGACAAATACGTACTTCATTAATTAATCGAGGGGACAAGATATAGTAACAATCTCCTTCACACATTCTTCTTTATATAGAGAGGGCTGGGTTGTATGCTGAGACAAATACGTACTTCATTAATTAATCGAGGGGACAAGATATAGTAACAATCTCCTTCACACATTCTTCTTTATATAGAGAGGGCTGGGTTGTATGCTGAGACAAATACGTACTTCATTAATTAATCGAGGGGACAAGATCTAGTAACAATCTCCTTCACACATTCTTCTTTATATATAGAGGGCTGGGTTGTATGCTGAGACAAATACGTACTGCATTAATTAATCGAGGGGACAAGATAATATAGTAACAATCTCCTTCACACATTCTTCTTTATATATAGAGGGCTGGGTTGTATGCTGAGACAAATAAGTACTTCATTAATTAATCGAGGGGACAAGATCTAGTAACAATCTCCTTCACACATTCTTCTTTATATATAGAGGGCTGGGTTGTATGCTGAGACAAATACGTACTTCATTAATTAATCGAGGGGACAAGATATAGTAACAATCTCCTTCACACATTCTTCTTTATATAGAGAGAGCTGGGTTGTATGCTGAGACAAATACGTACTGCATTAATTAATAAATCGTGGGGACAAGATCTAGTAACAATCTCCTTCACACATTCTTCTTTATATATAGAGGGCTGGGTTGTATGCTGAGACAAATAAGTACTTCATTAATTAATCGAGGGGACAAGATATAGTAACAATCTCCTTCACACATTCTTCTTTATATATAGAGGGCTGGGTTGTATGCTGAGACAAATAAGTACTTCATTAATTAATCGAGGGGACAAGATATAGTAACAATCTCCTTCACACATTCTTCTTTATATAGAGAGGGTTGGGTTGTATGCTGAGACAAATAAGTACTTCATTAATTAATCGAGGGGACAAGATATAGTAACAATCTCCTTCACACATTCTTCTTTATATAGAGAGGGTTGGGTTGTATGCTGAGACAAATAAGTACTGCATTAATTAATAAATCGTGGGGACAAGATCTAGTAACAATCTCCTTCACACATTCTTCTTTATATATAGAGGGCTGGGTTGTATGCTGAGACAAATAAGTACTTCATTAATTAATCGAGGGGACAAGATCTAGTAACAATCTCCTTCACACATTCTTCTTTATATAGAGAGGGTTGGGTTGTATGCTGAGACAAATACGTACTTCATTAATTAATCGAGGGGACAAGATATAGTAACAATCTCCTTCACACATTCTTCTTTATATAGAGAGGGTTGGGTTGTATGCTGAGACAAATAAGTACTTCATTAATTAATCGAGGGGACAAGATATAGTAACAATCTCCTTCACACATTCTTCTTTATATATAGAGGGCTGGGTTGTATGCTGAGACAAATAAGTACTTCATTAATTAATCGTGGGGACAAGATATAGTAACAATCTCCTTCACACGTTCTTCTTTATATAGAGAGGGTTGGGTTGTATGCTGAGACAAATAAGTACTTCATTAATTAATCGAGGGGACAAGATATAGTAACAATCTCCTTCACACGTTCTTCTTTATATAGAGAGGGTTGGGTTGTATGCTGAGACAAATAAGTACTTCATTAATTAATCGAGGGGACAAGATATAGTAACAATCTCCTTCACACGTTCTTCTTTATATAGAGAGGGTTGGGTTGTATGCTGAGACAAATAAGTACTTCATTAATTAATCGAGGGGACAAGATATAGTAACAATCTCCTTCACACATTCTTCTTTATATAGAGAGGGTTGGGTTGTATGCTGAGACAAATAAGTACTTCATTAATTAATCGAGGGGACAAGATATAGTAACAATCTCCTTCATACATTCTTCTTTATATAGAGAGGGTTGGGTTGTATGCTGAGACAAATACGTACTTCATTAATTAATCGTGGGGACAAGATATAGTAACAATCTCCTTCACACATTCTTCTTTATATAGAGAGGGCTGGGTTGTATGCTGAGACAAATACGTACTGCATTAATTAATCGTGGGGACAAGATATAGTAACAATCTCCTACACATTCTTCTTTATATAGAGAGGGCTGGGTTGTATGCTGAGACAAATACGTACTTCATTAATTAATCGTGGGGACAAGATATAGTAACAATCTCCTTCACACATTCTTCTTTATATAGAGAGGGCTGGGTTGTATGCTGAGACAAATACGTACTTCATTAATTAATCGTGGGGACAAGATCTAGTAACAATCTCCTTCACACATTCTTCTTTATATAGAGAGGGCTGGGTTGTAGGCTGAGACAAATAGGGGGTAAATAGAGGGAGGCCAGGAGAGTGGTTTTACAAACATTGTTGTAAAGCTAAACATATGACAAATCTGCTTTAAGAACAAACTTACATTGTCTCTTTCAACTAATTTGTTGGAGTCCTTGTTGTTGTCTCCATTGCACTCCACAGCTAAATAAGCTGCCATAGCTAAGAGTAGGAGAGTTGCCTTTGACATTGTAGAGTTGTGATAAATAATTTTTTTACACAAACTAAAATACAATCTTCTGGGAATGACTTTAATGACACAAACATACCCTATATAACTCAAGGAGTACAGACCTACAAATACATTAGATACTGTCTGCTGTAAGCTTAGTGGAAGCAAAGTAGCTCAATGTTAATAAAGGGATCAGTTTATATGAATAAATAATTGGTCTATTTTATGAAATAAAGTAACGGACTGATAGACCAACACAAACTCTCCTAATAAAAAGGTTCATTGGATACCAGCCGTTGCCTAATAATATATGGATATTGGTTTCAGTAAACGACAGTAGCAAAAAGAAAATAAGAGGATAATAGCAAAGCTGAGTTGATATAAATCTGTCTAGAGGAGTTTACAGAACCCAACTGATGTAAAGAAAATTAAGATTAGAATTGAAAAAAAAAATTAAGAAAAATAATATTGGGCTGTACCACCATGATCATATTGTTAGATACAATACATTTCAGTGGGGATGGATTGGATGTCTGACTCCATCCTCGCGTTGTATGTGGCATCCTGGATGAGGCAAGTCTCGGGCAAGTTGGAGGCCAGACATGGAGCATGACTGGCTACATTGAGGGGACTACCGGTTGTCAGCGCCTCAACAACCCCAGTAGTTCCAGATTGGGAGGACCGAATGACACTTCCGCATCAAGGGATCTGAATCCCGATTCCTCCATAGCGGACGGGACGGAGAGCCAACTTTTTGCCGATTGTTCCAGGAGAAGTCCCGAATAGTCCTGGATACTTCTCAGCGGATCGTCGCAATATCATCTTCCTCAGTCTCCGCCACCCGGAGAAGGAAGTCCAACTCCACCTAGACGCAGCATGTCATACTGGTGTGTACAGTCTGAGGGAACTCCAACTTTACAAACTATTGTCTTACAAACACGCGGGGCCTTCGCGCAGCACGTGACTCAGTTAAGCTTAGAAGCTGTAATCCTATTACTTGTTTGTATTTACAATACACCGCCATTGAACTTCAGAATCTTTATTTTATTTGACAGACCACATTTAATTTCATCAATGATTGACTGACATATTTAGGTTTTTATCAATTATTGTTTATTGATTCAAGATTTTACACCCTCCATCTAGCACATTATAAATAATAGTAGAACACAAACACTCTGTCCACACTGTTACTGGGTTTAAGATTATATATATTACTCAGGAGTTTCAATCATATATGGAACGTTAACTATAACTGTAATTGTTCTGTAATTCGCTGCTCTGTTTGCGTGGCTGTAGATCAGCTTCTCGCCGCCCAGTCCGCTGCAATATCGCGGAGGCGTCCATTCTCCTGGCGAATGCAAACTCGGACCCAACGGGCTGAATGGCAGTGCAGTGGTAGGCAGTACACAGTACAGCAGTACATACTGTTTAAATAGCAATCTGGTTGCTAGGCAGCCGTCAAATACAGCTGGTGGTGGTTGTACAATTGTGTATATGTTGAATATTAATAATTATTATATTGAATTAAAAAAATAACTGTAATTGTACTACAGTAGTAATTGTAGTAATAATTGTAGTAGTAATTGTACTACTGCAACATAACCCGTTCCCACGCTTGAGTGCGATATGAATGTATAATCAATTACTTTGGGAGTGTAAGTTTCGGCACTAGAAACTGCTTCAAGGGAATAATGCACTATGTACGTGTAAACTGTTCCGTTATGTTATGTTGTCTGAGGACAAGTGTACGTGTGACTTATTTATATTGCAAGTAGGACGCTACATTGGATCTAGTGCATGGTAAAGCGCACAATTTACTTGTACTGGACACATTGCGATATTGAACGTATTATAGTTGCAAGTTGGGGAATAATATTGCAGTATTGCGGACACATACACTCGCACTAATTGAACCGAATCAATTGCAGACAGGTTATAGTTAGCACTCACCGGGTGGAAGGCAAAGTAGTGTGATCCTGAGTCTCGTATATTCATAAACAATACAATTTAATAATAATAACTATAATATGATGATAAGATTTAATGCAAAAGGGAGATAGGCTAGTTAACACTAAAGAAGGTGTTTGAGTGATATATTTATTATAAAAAAGCTATAATTATAATAATAATAATATAATAATATACACTCCCCAACGGGGTAAATGAAATTCGGTAAAATCATAATATTATTTTATCAATAAAATAGATATAAAATAAAATAAATATTAGTTTCTTTAGTTAATGGTCGAGGCGAGAACTACGAGGTTGGGACAAGCGGCGCAGTTAAGGGCGTGGTAGCGGTCCCCACATTGGTTGAGGCAGTGGCGGCACAGACAGTCTGCAGGGATGGTGTGGAAGCGAGTGTTGGTGGCGCAGAACAGATGGTGGAATCCGTGCGACGTGGCCCGGGTGATGTGGTGGCGATTCCGTTGGCCCGGTTGCTATAATAATAATATAGATATATACATTTTCATAGTGTTTTGACTACCAACTAGCTGAAAAAATTATGCAATATGATGAAACTATAATTAATATTCTAGAACCCTACAATATTAACAGGGAGATAGGCTAGTTAGCTATCCACTGAGACAGCATCAGATAGGGGGGACTTCTGATGCAATCCAAATTCACCTCTGTCCAGGGGTAAGTTGAGGCAAGTAACAGCTGATTTCTTCTAAAAATTAAATTGTAACCTTTCTATTGACATTCGTTTATTGTTTTGGTAAGAATAATGTGCCACTTTGACCTGCTCCTTTCCTTAAATTGGTAATATAACATTAGGACGATCATCCATCATATGACAGAACATCCTTGCCACACCGGGCACAGCTGTGGGGCTCAGTCAGCCTACACCCTAGACGAGTGCCGACCGAGATCCGGAACTGCGAGTTTCCGATCCGGAACTGCGAACTAATCATTAGATTAATGATAGAAAATGCGAAGTGCAGTCTGCAAATTCAGTCTGCAAAGTCAGTCTGTAAATTCACTCTGCAAAGTCAGTCAGCAAAGTCAGTCTGCAAATACAGTCTGCAAAGTCAGTCTACAAAGTCAGTCTGCAGATGCAGTCTGCAAAGTCCGTCTGCAAAGTCAGTCTGCAAATGCAGTCTGAAACTCAGTCTGCAAAGTCAGTTTGCAAAGTCAGTCTGAGAGTTAGTTAGCAAAGTTACCCTGGAGAGGTGTAATTTTGATTGCAACAATAATATTCATCCCCATCTGCTACAATTTGAAGAAGACTATTACATAATACAGTAATACTGTACCTATAATTCAAACAATTAATTATTATAATTCTATAGTTAATAAAAACAGTATATCATTCGGGGGATGGAATTTATATGTCATATAATTAATTGTTTAAAGATTAGCAAACAATACAATGTATTGATAAATCCCATATATAAAACTTGGATATAAAATGTAAAATCGGGATGCAAAAGATCACTTTCTGAGCTAAGAAAGGAAATTGGATACAACTTGTCTGGATACAAGCGGTCCGTTTACCTTACAAAAGGAAAAATACGAATGTGCGAAATTAAGAACAGTCGGGGGGGGGGGAGTGTCCGCTGTCCGGGGGGGGGGGGGTGGTGTCTTCTGGGGGGGAAGTGTCCGGGGGGGAAGTGTCCTACTTGAGCGGGGGGAGCTGTCCGGGGGGAAGTGTCCTGGGGGGGGGGGGGGGGATTTTAAACGTTTTGGCTACGTGTAGCCAAAACGTTATCAAGTAGCCAAAACGTCTTCACCAAAATTTGGTTTAACATATAACGGATTACAATATGTTTGAGGAGCTTCTGTCAGCCTGTAGGTAGGTTTCCCGTCAGTTTCAGAGAATACATAGTTTATGTACAAGTACAGTATATTTTTCACTGTTATTATTTTTTAAGTAATGCCAATGTATACAATAAAGAGCTAAATTTTATAATAATCTGCCTTATATTTTACGAAAACTAACATCATGGTGGTTAACTTCCAATTTTAATAGTAATATTACTACATTTATTCAGCCATACCAATAATAATAAATTCATGTTCATGTTCATATTCAATAAAAATATTATTTAATTCTATGCAAATTCTATTTCAAGCCTTTGACAGACTATACAGTTCACCAAGTTATGTGTTATTCTGAGATATACTAATTAGTAACTGAACTTCATTTAGAGTGACTTAATTACACAATTGAACGCGGTTGTTGTGAGTGTTTTATTTAAGCAATGATTATTGGATCGGAAATTTGGAACAGTGTAAACAGATGAATTTGGTTTGTGAATTTATTATATATAGTAATGATGATGATCAGTTTGAACTAAGGTGCAGTGCCGTCGGAACCAACAACATAGCGCCCCCAGATTTCACATTCAGCTATATAGTTTTCCAGTTCATCCCTATTCTCAAGTTTGGTGACCTTAAGCAGGCCTTTGAGGAAAGTCGTTGGCTGTCCACCACACCTATTCTCGAAGGAAGGTTGCCACAGCACGAGATTGCGGACAGGTTGGTCCTTCCAGCGAATACAGTGTCCAACAAGCTTCAGACTGCGTCTCTGCGTTCTGCAGGGTGATGCTGGGTCTTGTCAACGAGATATCGCCCTAGTTGTATAACATATCATTACTTATGTGTACATAGTAGGCATTGCTGTACACCCTGCGCCGATTCCTGTTATACTAAAGGATAAGGGGAAAACGGTTATATGATACACCCTAACTGAGGTCGTTTATTGAAAAGCCATATATTTCCAATGAATTCATTCAAAAATATTAAAATATTTATCGAATTACGGATTAGAGTCTACACTAGGTTGTAATTCAGCGCTTGTACTTTACTTACATCTTGTGCGAGTTAGAATTGAGGTCACTGTAGTGATGACAGGTTTGATTACATTTTTGGTAAGACTTCTTGGACATCACCTTCCTTAGATTGCTATTTTATAGATTACGATTTATAGTACGCCCTAGATTAATGCTTTTTTGACTAAGATTAAAATCTATATTTCAGGTCATATAATTCCAGAATGGTAATTCACTATATTTGTCAATCCCAAGTGATCCACTTAGCTATAATTACTAGTTATATTCCTGGAATGAGTAACCTAATGTCCAGTATGCACAACAAAATTATAATTATTTGGAGGATTTTTACTGAAGTTAAGCTGACTGTTTGAATTTCTGCTTAGATTTAAATTAAATCAAAGCCAATATTACAGTCTTACATTTCAAGTAGGACGAAAGATAATATTTAGTCCAAGATTACTTTTTAGATTTCAGCTATATTTCGTCTAAGATTACCCCATAGATTTCAGTTTATATTTCGACCAAGATTAAGACTGACTTAATGTAGAAATGGCGTTTATGTTACATATGTTATTCATAAAATAACGTTCTAGCTACAAGTTTAATGATTATGTATCAAGGTGGTAGGCAAAACGTACTGAGAGATATATGTATGTGACCAGAACGGCACTTTCACTATTATTCAAAGTGTACGTACCTCTTAGCTATTATTACTATTAATATTCTGTGAATAGCTGGCAATGAATGTTTATCTAGTACAATGCACACTTACTGTACTGTAAAATATAATTTCTGTAAATATCGTTACTGATATAAAGTTGATGATGTATGTGGTATCTTGTACTAATTACTACTCTACTATTATGTGAAGTTATCATGTAGTGTATGTGAATATCTATATACTACTATACATTACGCTGTTGGTTCTTAACAGTCGGCTTCATTCCGGCTTATATTCCAAGATTACTCTTTGGTTTTCGTCTTAGATTTCAGAATAAATGTAAGCCGAGATTTCAAGTTATACGAGAGGTTAGATTTCGTTCAAAATTACTTTTTAGATTTCAGATTATGTTTTGTCTAAGATTACCCCATAGATTTCTGCTTAGATCTTGTCCCTACCCCATAGATTAAAGCTTATATTTCGTCCAAGATTAAAACTTAATGTAAAAATGACGTTTATGTTACATATGTTATTCATAAAATAACGTTCTAGCTACAAGTTAAATAATTATGTATCAAGTTGTAGGCAAAACATACTGAGAGATATACAATGTGACCAGAACGGCATTTCACAATTTGTAAATCCCAAGTGTGTACTGTATCTCTTAGCTATTATTACTAAATAAATACCTGGAATAGGTAATTTAATGTCTACAGTAGTACGATGAATATCAATATTGTAATTTCAGTCGGAAAAGTAAAAATCGTCGGAAAAACAGGTCGGAGAAACAGTCGGAAAAATCGGAAAAGTATTGTCTTTACTGTTATGGAACAGAAAGATAATTTTCTGATGAGAAGATTGCCTCTGCGATACAGGCTGTGTAGCTGATTGACGATGTCGAAATCGTCGTCAGTAGTTTCATGAAGTATATGTCCAAGATATTTGAATTTTGAAACAATTTCTAATTTAGATCCAGCAACAAAAATGTCATTATGTACAAAAGATGTGTACCCTTTCGGTTTGTATCTACATATATTTAGATCTAATATTTGCCACCAATAATAATAAATTCACGTTCACGTTCTATAAAAATATTATTTAATTCTATGTAAATTTTATTTCAAAGCTTGGACAGACTACAGGGCCACAAAGTGATGTATGTATTATTGTAAGATATACTAATTAGTAACTGAAATTCATTTAGAGTGACTTAAATCAAAATTGAATGCGGTTGTTTTGAGTTTTATTTAAGCAATGATCTTGGTCGTTAGATTCCAATTTTCCAATTCTCATTATTGTGAAACGTATTCGATTTTTTCGAGCGAATCACTTTCCTAAACTTGCGAACTTTGTTCCTACTTCAGTGTTTGCAGAACCAATAGTTACAAATTTTCGAGGAGTGAACTATGTGATCGGTGTCTCACCCCATGCATGTGTAGTACAGTACCTAATTTTTAACTGAATATAAATTTTGGAAACAATTTGTGCTCTTGTTCATAATTGGTGTTGACTATGTTCTACGCATGTCCTTAGATCATCATAATGATGATAATGATAACTCCACCTACTGGCTCCAGAAGTCAAGGAAATCCTGCCAAGTACGTAACTGATATAGACTTTGCTGATGACTTAGGAGTAATCTCAGAATCACTAGAGGGAGCCCAACGGCTCCTCGGCTCATTAGAACATGCTGCTTCTAGTGTTGGTCTTTTTATTAACTCCAGAAAGACCAAAATTTTGACAGTTAAGTTTGAAAGTCCTCAGCAAGTCTCTGATCGGATGAGCATAAGCTCAAAAGATGGTATGCTTGAGCATGTGGACGACTTCTGTTACCTGGGATCATGGATCCAGAAGTCAGGTGTGGACCTTCGAATACGTAAGGGAAAGGCATGGGCAGCCTTGAATAGGCTTTCCAGGATTTGGAAGTCACCGAGAATTAATCGGAAACTTAAGGTCCGATTATTTAGAGCAGCAGTAGTTCCAGTACTCCTATATGGGAGTCCATGCTTGGCTCTAACTGCTGAGGACACCAAATCTCTGGATGGCACATTCACAAGAATGCTACGTCGGGTTCATTGTGTCTAGTACAATGCACACATCTCCAACCAGACACTATATAACATTGGAGGTGTCTCATTGGTTCCCCCAAGCTTGACACTAGAACAAAATCGCCTCCGCTTTGCAGGACATTGCTTTCGCCGTGAGGACCAGCCAGTCCCTAATCTCGTACTTTGGCAGCCTCATGGAGTGAATAAGCATGGTGGACACCCCATGACTTTCTTGAGACGCATCTTAAAGGACACTGGACTTTAAGATGCGGATGATCTAGCAAATGTCATGGGTGATAGGGAGTTGTGGCGGTGCAATTTTGTCGATGAGCCGGCACAGCAATCTTAAAAATGCAGCTGCAATGCAGCATGCCGATCCTAGTAGTAGTGCTCTCATTTAATTTTGTAATCATTTAAAATATCATAAATAATAGTGGTTGCCCCCCCCCCCCCCCCCTCCCCCCATACTGCAGTATGGAGATCGGAATCAAGCAGAAATTTTGGAACCAATGAAGTAATGTAGAGAAATATAGAAATACTGTATCTGTACACTACATTATTAATAGGGCCTACAGTACATGATGCCACACTTAATCATAATTAGGCCTAGTACATGATGATGCCTCGTGGTACATCCGGGGGGGGGGGGGGGGGGGGGGGACTGGACGCAATATAAATTAATTCGTCGCAAATAAAAGCTGATAACTCTCAAAAATAAAACTGTAACCTGTTTTATTGTATATTGTTTATTGTTTTGGTTAAAATAACGTGCCACTGTAACCTGCTCCTTTCCCTAATTTGCAATTTTAACATTGAGGGGGATATTAATTCGCCAATATGGGATTTGCGTCCAGTCCCCCCCTCCCCCTGTCTCCGTACATCAATCAATCAACATTTTAATAATTTCAGTAAAAATTTTCACTTAATTTACAATTTTGGCATTGTAGACATTAAAATACTGTACCTAAATGGAAATTGTTATAACGTGAAAAATAAATAAAAAATAATTAAATATTTGTTTTAGACTGGGAAACACCAATTAATTGTGCATTATAATCGATCATAAAACTAATTTCAAAATATTTTGGATCAAAATGGTGTACCTCCCCGTAATTCCATTCTTCAGTATTAACTACTACTACATTTTAGTCATTTTTTTCTACATTGTAGTCACTTACAGTAGGTTCCAATATTTATTTCGTCAATATTAATATTTTTCTTGTTAGACGTTTTGGAAACTTGTATAGTTGCTATATATGTGCATATATTTTTTTCTGTATAAAAAACGTTTTGGCTACAAGGAATATATATATATATATATAAATCTCTTTATATACTGTACTATGAAAACTGAGTATAGATGCTTCATAAACCGTTTGTTCGAAAAATATGGCACTTTTGAGCAGTTCGGTTTTTTTTTAAATATATAAATTTTGAGGCATTTATATGTAAATTAGCTCATGTTTAAGGATCTGTCGTACTGCATTGAAGTTCTTGGTCCGAGACTTTGGCAAAATGGACCTAGATATGTAGGCTATCTTCTATGAAAATTTTAGCACAAAATTATTGCTTTTGGAAAATTTATGGGGGTTTTAGTATTTCCGGGCTATATTTTGGGAATCAAATATTTTGTAATAGACAAAGGGTAGCAGTTACAAAACCTGTTCTAGAAGATCCAAACGGCCATGTTTTACAAAACCAACGATAGTAGTCCTAAAGCTGCTGAACATTTTGGTATATGTTTGATGGAAATTGAGAAAAAAATAAAATAGTAGTTGGGAATTTAGTGATGAAAAAAGACAAAATCGACAAACTGATAAAAAGGTTGTTTTATACAGAGAGTCATAAATATCCGCAATATATTATTAGGTTGTTGAAAAGAGCAGTTTTGTTCGCGCTTTCGAAGACCTTTAGCAGTTTAACCTGCCAAAATTTATATGTCTTCTAGTTAATTAAAACCACTTTAGCATACGACAATATTTTATGCTAATACGCAAAACATTAGCCGAAGTCAGCCCATGCGCGATCATTCACCCGATGGATCTACACCCGGGAGACTGAATTCGGATGCTTGAATTGTATTATTACAGTGTAAGGTTGCAGTGTATACCTAATGTATTATTCGATAGATCGTTAATAATTAATCTCTGACAGATATTATTGGCTTTCGGGAAATATTAACAGTTCCTTTGGGACGTGGCGCTTTATCTATTTAAACAGAACTAAGACTTATACTAAACGCAACGATACTGCCTATGATTAAAGTATAAAACGTATTCTTTAGGAAATACTTTGTTACCAATCACAATCATACACACTATTCTGCCGACAGTCAGTACATTTGATCACACATAAAGAGAGCAATAATTGACTCACGTAGGGTCTGTTAAATAACATTGGATTCAATACACACCACATTAATATAAATCGCAATTGTTATGTATAGCCGGTCTCTCTAACCTGTAGTGTTATCAAGAAAATTGGGAATTGGGTGATTTATCCGTATTATCCAAATAGCGATATTTCCATCAACAAATATTTACAATTAATAACTGACGGTAAAATAACAGTAATCCGGAGATGAACCCGATTTATCCTGTTTTAGTTCACGCGTCCCCGCCGTGTGAAAGAGTGTAAGTTGAGGTTACTGTTGTTCGTTATATTGTGATCTTGAGACGTGATATAGATATAGATATAGATTGATGTTATACACTGACGTTCACAGGTTGACGGGATGACGGTAACTAAAATCCCGGTACTTCCCTAATTGTAACTTACTGTACCACCAGTAACACTGAGATAACTGAGGTAATATGATTACTGCTTACTGGTTATATCGCACGGTGGCCTTATTGCTACTCAATCGGTGCCAGCCCCCCTCTGATTGGTTGCTACCCTTGTTGGCGCCCTTTGAGGTGTTCCCGTTCACCCCAGCTATTCTCTCCCTTGTCAGGATACTAACCCCTGACCCTTATTGTGTGCTTCTCCTTCCCATTCTGTTGGGGAGACACGAGTTGGTTTGGGACCTAATCTCGTGTCCCCCAATATTGCTTATTGGCTTAACTTTGTGGAGTATTGGCGGGATTGATTCGCTAACACTCCCCCCCATGCCATCTTCCCGGTGAAGATAGCATCAAACCATAAAGTGCGTTACAATCCCGCTGGATCCCGATCTAGCATCGGGTGTGGGGTGGAAATCTTTTCTTTTGGAGTCGGCTTTCCAGGCCGCTCCCTATGGGTATGATGTCACTACCCTCTGGCGTCTCGTGTCGGGCCGATCGTGCGCTTCTCTCACACAATTTTTGTTTCCCCAACACTCTCACCATTCTAACTTCGCTCTCTAACTCAACTCGCTCTCTCCCCACGCCTGAATCGCACTCTTAACTTCTCGCCAACAGCTCTTCTCACTATTTCCTCTCTAATCTCTGCCACTCTCTAAGGCCCTGACCTCTAATGCTACCCCTGTGCTATCATACTATCTACCTTATCTAACTTACTAACCCTAACTATCTAACTCTACTAACTACTAACTCTACTCTCTGCTAACTCTTACTACTTTTAGCTCTAACTAAAAGCCTCTAACTTTCTACTAACTCTAACTAGAACTCTCTAACTTTCTGCTAAGTCTACTAACTCTTTTCTAACTCTGACTAAAATCCTCCAACTAACTCTATCTCTATCTACGTGGCGCTAACGGTGCCCACAACCACAACCGGTACTACGTACCCTCTTACTAACTCTATCTCCATCTACGTGGCGCTAACGGTGCCCACAACCACAACCGGTACTACGTACCCTCTTACTAACTCTACCTCCATCTACGTGGCGCTAACGGTGCCCACAACCACTCTACTACTAACTCTAACTAAAACCCTCTATCTACGTGGCGCTCGTGGTGCCCACAACCAATCTCTGCTACTACTTTCTACGTGGCGCTTCCGGTGCCCACAACCACTCTACCACTGCTACTTTCTACGTGGCGCTTCCGGTGCCCACGACCCCCCTACTACTACTCGTGGCATGACAATATGCCACACTCCCTTACCCCGCCGCCTTCTAACTCTACTCTCCTATCTTCGAACTACTTCTTACTTCTACTAACTATTATTTTTAATTATTTAATTATTTATTATTATTTATTTTTAATTAAATAATTAATTTCTTGTGGGAAGGGCGTCTCGCCCTCATTCCCACCCCCCTCAGTCCAAAATTTTGGACGACTAAACCTCTTAACTAGGGCGATTCTTCCAACAGGCACTCTCCCACTGCTGATCTTGTAGGTCCTGTAGAATTCGCCGCACTCTCTTCGCCAATTCCATCTCACCAGGAATTGGTTCTCCCTCTTCTGCCACTCTGAAATCGGGTCTCTCCGCCCCCTTCTTAACTATCTCGCCCTCTGGCGTCAAAATGCCACCTCCCTCCTTGTTGTCTCCCGCCGGCAGAATGAATAGAAAGTGAAAGAACAGGCAAAACAGAAGGTAGAATAATAGTCCTATCCCTTTCCATCCTGCCTTCCTTCTCGACTTCCCCCTTGTCGGTATGCCTCCAAACCGGACCTGCGTCTCTTCCGGACACTCCTCTGGACACTCCCCCGGAGTGTTGTCCTCCGGACACCTCGCCATCCGCTCCGCTCCATCTCCATACCGATGCTTGCTGGGAAACCTACTCTCCTCTGCCCACTTTCTTACTGTCACCTCCCTATCTGGATCTACTATCTCCTGTTTCTCCTCTTCGTCCTCTGCGCCTGCGGTGCCTGGTAACATGCACCCTGATGTCTCTGTCACACTGCATGGGATCTTAGTTTTAACTGGGCCGCTAAGCGTCCATCCGAACGGCGTGAGGATCGCCGTCGGGTCCCGCTGCCTGTCTTCGCCGAAGACCGT